>JANHAO010012255.1:0-16487 GCA_026873985.1 Saraca asoca | reverse complement strand
ATTGAGGGTTTGGTCAATGGAAGCTACGTGCGCAATGTGAAGCTGAGAGGAGAGATGGTGGAAGCTGAAGTGATGAAGATTTGAAATGATATTCTAATTTTTTCAGCAGATCAGGGTATGGATGAAAGCTTCGACGAGTGCGTCTTTGCTAGCTGGTGTTGGCCATGGGTCTGTTCTTTGAAAACTAATTTGATATTAGAAATAGTTTGAAAAATAATTTCATCATTTATTTAGTTTTTACTTCAAAAACTATTTTGGGCCTATTAGACTTGACTTCAAAAATAGAGCATTATATTTCCTCAAAATACCATTCAGAACGGACCATATTAATAGACTTGACTCTTACAAACAAAACTTCTAGCTAGACTAAACTTATTGAATTTTGCAACAGTTGAGTAACAAGCGTCACAATTATTCATCTGTTACATATATATTGCGACGATCAAACAACCCCAACTAATAGTAGTATTTTTGCTATGCTTCTTTTAACCCTTGCAAAATAACCGTCGCAATTCAATCCTATTTTTTGTAGTGTCTCTTGTTCTTTTAGGTTTATTTTTCTCCTTTGATATTTATTCTTTCAAGGTGTATGAAGAACTTTGCTAATTTTAGGTTGGATTTTCTATCTAGTAGGAGAAAGTTTGTTTTTTTTTTTTTGTTCTGATGATTTTTTATGATAGTTTTATAGTTTAATGCTCTTTTAAGAGTGGATAATTCTGGGTGATTGGATTAATGGAGAATGAGGTATCAGTGGGCTCCTTGATAATTGCCTAGATTAACTATGCTTTAGCTAGAAGGGATTAAGACTTATCTCCTATTATATAGCCCATAATTTAAAAATGATAAAGAATTATATACTTTAGAGGTTGTATTGTTTTTTTGATGATGGCTTACGTTTATTGTCATTGAAAATTGTATAGTGGTTGTTGGGTGCTGGAGTTAAACTGAAACTGCCAAAAGTTCTTCTCCTTGTCAAACTAAATTTGTGTGTTAAAAGTTTCCTCATCTTCTGGTTGTAGTCAATGAGTTATAGAATGTGGCAATTCATTCTTTCCAAACTATCTTTGTCTATTGGGAAAGTAGGATTCAATGTTTCTAAGTATATAAAGAAACAAAAAGATATTAGGCATTTTCTGGCAATTAATTTGTCGACGTTTGATGTTTGATGCGAGTTCTATTTATGTGAGGGAAGCGGACAGAGACTGCAAACCAGTCATGATGTCTTTCTCGGTGTTACGGTCCGATAGTTCTCTGTTATACGGTCCCATAGTTTGATTGTCGGATGTGTGACACTTAATCTTTTCGCTTAACACTTAGTCACTTAATGCCTGAGCGTAAATCAATCAATTAATTATACATCATCTTAATTTTGAAAATAATGCATAATACTCATAATTTATATCACATTATGGCAATCATAAGCTACAAATCATATAACATATAAGTAATCAATTCATATATAAAGGTAACTAAGTCATTCATATTGGTAAATATGATATGTTCATATAATTCGAACAAATATGGAGTGTGTAAGGGAGACTACTTTTATAATCATTTAAAGCCTTGTTACAAACTCCAGAGTGTGTAAGGGAAACTCTGACCACACACTCAATTCCCTATATTACTATCTCAATGCCCATCTCAGATCACTGAATTCTCCCGTTTAAAGAGCATTCTAAACTAAAGCCCTAATGAGACAAGTAAACATATTTTTTCTAAGTTGACATAAGGACTTTTCTTCTAATTCAAAAAAGTTCTAATGTGCCTTAATACGTCAATGCGAAGATAAAAATCCATAGATCACAATTATGTATTTATATACTCATACTGAATAATTTATATTGATTATACATAAACACCTTCAAAATGAGGAAAATAGGAAAACTCATCTATGTGTGCATTTTCTCTCAAATATGGACCATATGATCTTTTCTTCATGCTTGATTTTTGTACCAGGTTTCTTTCAAATCTGAGCTTATTTATTAGCCAAATTTAGTCACAAGTCTTGATTTGTGGCATTCTTCCCCACTTGAAAACATCGATGCCCTCATTGATGACTCAATTTGATACAACTTTGAAAGAATCTTCAGTTTACTTCCCCCGAGCTACTCCCTTGACTTTTTCTCTGTTTGTCTCTTTGTACTTTGCCAATATTTTGCCTTTAACACTTTAATCTAACACTGCTTCTTGAAAGTCTTCAATATCCTCTTCTTAGGCTTTCTTCTGCTTGTCTCCCTAACTTATTGTTAATGGTGAAAAATGAGTTATCTCTATAACTCTCTAGATGATTGTCTTGTAGCTAAGCATGAGCTATGCATTTTGGGTGGGCCTACTACCAATATACCCTAAATCCAATGTATCATTCTACCAATGCAAGAAATACAAGTCTCATGCATTGTTCAGGTGTAAATCTCATTTCTAGCTAACAAAATATGGCTTGCAAGTCCCATTTCTTGTTTACAAGTCTATTCATGTAGTTTCAACAATCCATCATACTTTATTGAGTACTCCACTACTCAAATAATATCATTCCTCAAACATGAACATGACACCCTACTGGTGTCTCAACAATCACCCAAACATGATATTTTGATGGCGTTCCCCTACCAAGGCCAATAAGGTTGAACAAAAAACTAGCCGTCATTCTTGTTCTAGTTTGCACATGCTCATACTCAAAGGTCATTGCTACAAACTCCTCTTATGACTAAACTCTAACACTCTTAAAGCTATGTACGCTTAAGTCATTGTCATAAGTTTATCCTCACAACTAAGTAAATGTCTCTGTATCCAGGAACATCACAATAAGATAAAATAAAAATGCATATGTTAGGTAGTCGCTCCTTGAACATGCACTACGCCCTTCACCTTCTCGAAGACTCCTCTTTAAAAGGATTTGATTGATTTGCACATTTTGCTTCATGCACCTTGTCCACTACCTTCGGTGCTACTATGCACAGTAGTGCCCTTAAACTTGCATAACTCTTTGGGCAAATAGACCCCCAATAAGGATGGGATCTACCGCACTTTGTCGTTATCTCACTATTTTCAGGACTCTAAAAATCGAATTGCACTATTCTTAGTGCAAGACATATCCTCCCCCATTAGAACCTTCATCACCACCCTCATTACCTCGTTGTGCCTCCTCTTGAAGCTTGGCTTATAAGGCATTTAAGACAACCTTTTATGGATTTTCTATCACTCTATGTCACCCATTGCATAAGAAACAAGCTAGGGTCTTAGACTTCCTTTTGCTATTGAATGTTTGGGATGATCCTGAAACTTGCAAGTGAGAAGACACTCTATTGCCTCCTCTGCCACTTTTAGATTTGTCACCCTTGCTTGACTGGTCACCACTAGTAGTACTAGAGCCCCCTCCATGGGACTTCAAACTAGGAAAGCTAATGTCATAGTTAGACAAGCACTCAATTGCAACTATTGCTTTCGTGAGGCTTTAAACTCTTCTCCTTTGGAGTTCTATAGCAGTTTCTTACGATAAAACATTAAAAAAACTAAACAACTTATCCTTTTTACTCATGTCCTTTATATCCAGCATGATCGCTGTGAACTTTTTCATATAATTCTAAACCAATTCAATCTGTCTCAACTCTTTCAATTTTTGTTAGGCCAGATAGTCAACATTTTTAGGGTAAAAGTACACATTCAATTCCTACTTGAGCTCTTCCTAAGTATTGATGCGACACTTTGTCTCTTGAATCTCTTGATCCTTAATCATCCACTAGACCTTAGTGTTATCTATGAGGAACATAGTAGCTCAGTTAGCTTCCTCAGAAGTTATGACAGTTACTTGGAAATATTGATCCATATTAAACACAAAATTCTTGAGCATTTGTGTATTTCTTTCCCTTGCATATGGCCTTAGTTTGGGGATTTTCACTTTTCCCCTTTGCTCTGAGTTACTACCCTCTTGCAAACTATTCCCAATTGTCATCATCATTACCTTCATTGAGACTGTTATGTCATTCATCTCAGCACAAAGAGTTATTACACAACATCCTTCACCTCATTGGTAAGGTCTTTCATAGCATCCCCTAAATCTTTTTGAGTGTTCTCAATCGTAACAAGTCGCTCAGTGACTTGCAGAGTATCACTAGTTCTCGTGCCTTTGACTCTTACGCTAACTTTGAGATTTGAAATTCGATGCTCAAGAGATTTCCAATTTTTTGACCTTCGAAAGAGCTCAAGGATCTTTTCACTTTCTAAGTTTCTTATAGCTTTGACAATTCCTTCGAGATTCCCGATTACAACATCTATTGCATCGAAGTGTTCAGTGAATGTCATTTTCTTCGACATAATGGCTTATCGAAAGGGTATAGGAGAAACAAAAAGGCATGATATCAACCACACTCTAATACTAAAATGTCACAGTCCAATAGTTTAATCGTCGAAACTTATGGCACTTAGCCTCTTCACTCGACACTTAGTCATTTAATATTCGAGAATATGTCAATCAATTGATCATACACCATTTTAATTTCAAAAATAACGGACAACAACTATAATTTATATTACATCAAAACAATTATAAGCAACCAATTCATGTACAAAGAAAACTAAATAATCCATATTTGCCAATGAAAATACCTTGTAGTTGATAGTCTTCTCTTGTTTTTCGCTGGGTTATAAAGCATTGTCTTGTCAATGGAACATTTCTAGAAAAATTTGTCTGGCTTGTTGATTTTGTCTCCTATGTCTACTATGCTTTGGATTTCCCTCCGAGTCTACTACACTACTGATTTTTCTTCTCTCTATAATTCAAAGGCAAGAAATGTCTGCCGCATCATTTATTTTTCATTGACATATTGTGAAGTTTTCAGGTCAATAAGATGGTAGATTGATTTGCTCTCATTTCAACGAACCTCTGGAAGAAAGAAAAGTGTTACACTAAAGATTTTAATAGTTTATTGGTGATATAAAGCCTGAACTTCAAGCAAAAAGTTTATTCACTTTCGTTGTATGGGTTATACTCCAATACCTCAATGCACACTCTTTCAAATTTTATGAAAAAAATTTATATTTTCTACAATTTTTCATTGAAAGTTGTAAATTTTTATATAAAAAGAAGAAATTTTTTCTTCATACAATTTTGCAAAGTGAAATTTTAATTTTTATTTTATTTTCTTGCTATACATAAATTTACACACTCTTATAATTTTTTGTTGAAGTATTACAAAATTTTATATGAAAATTAAATTTTTATGTTAAATTTTTATAAAATAAAAAAAAAAAAATCTTCCTTAAGATTTTCTAATACAACCCGAGAGCTACTCCTGTTTGTTTGTTTTCGTCCGTCTGAATAACAAATTTAAATGAGCTTTCTACCGCTCCGAGGGAAAGTCATTGTACTTTATATCCAAATAAATGATTCTTTCACTTTCTACAATCCACTAACTGGAAAGAAAAAAAAAAGACAAAACAAGACAAAAATTTACATAATTAAGAAGAAAGATGGTGATGACAACCTATATCCTTATGTTAACATTATTAAATTCTCTTATAAGTTACTTTTAACAACAAAAGTGAATATCAAATTAAGTACTCTGTTGCACATATTATGGGAATGAAAAATCCTATCCATACACATAATTTTTTCAATTTTATTTATATAAAATTTTTATCATTAAATAAAAATATAAAATAATTTAATAATAGGCAATAATCTTGTAAAGAATAAATGTAAAATATTATTATATATGATATTACTATAGAGTTTACTTTTTTTTCTGTTTAGAAACGTTCAACACACATATATAATAAATACAATTTCTTCACACGCATATACAATACAAGAGTCTAATAATTTATAATTTTATCTTCTTAGATGTACAAGAAAATTGTGTGCTTTCAATATGTGCACGAAATGTTTCTTTCTTTTTTTTTTTTTTTTCTCCTTTCATGTGTGAGGACGCCATTATAAAATTAGCTGGTTTCTATCCCTTTATGAGTGGAGATAGACAGTTTAACACTGCTAATCGAGGCGTTAACCGCACATATGGAATCCTTTTTTACCGATCTATCCTTTGGCACATGTGTTGACCTAAAAAGAGTGGGGTTAGTAAGCAAAGAAATTGCATAGCGCCTAGTTCAGGCAATTTTTAGAAAAATATTACATTCTCTTATTTAAATAATTATCTAGAATATTTATATTTTAAAACATATTTTTAATTTAATATTTTTATAAAATATTCTTAGGAAGAACCTGAATATCTTATATTCCTATAATATAAAAATATTTTAATAATATAAAATTTCATTTTAAATATCTTTTTATTACTATTTTATTATTTCAACCCAACACTTGTCATCATCACCTATCATATTATCAATCATTATTTTTTATCATTAGTCATCACTTATTACCGTTAATCACTATATATTATCACATATTATTTATTATCTATCACTATTGATTACTGTCTATTATTATTGATTATTATATATTTTAATATTAACTATTAAATTTTTTATAAGAATATTTTTAATAATTTATTAATATAATATTATAATATTTTTATAAATCTTTTTAATTGAATATCTGCAAGTAAAAAGTCTTATCTTACTCGATCCTCGCTCGGAAAGTAGGATAATATGTCTCTGTCCGAGCAGCAAACAAAAACTTGCACATTATTATATATATTAAAGAATCCTTGTAAAAAGGATTTATCTTTAATATCGGCAGGTAACATTGAGATATTCCAACCCACCGTAAGAGAAAACTTTTAATCCACTTGTGAACAAGAATTATGAAATTCACCGCAGTATGGGTCTTATATTACCAAATCTGTTCCTTTCCTAATTTCTGGTTATGTACTTCAAAATCTCACCCTCACTCCCTCCCTGTACATGGTCTGAATTTCATGATTTTTCCCTGGTAAAGGACGACGAAAAGGTGTTTTGCCTTGTGAGGTTGACACCTCTATCACCGTTTGGTTTTGTCATCGTTAGCCAAATGTCAAAAGGATAAGGGCCACCCCACGTACAAGCTGTTACAACTTTACAAATAAAGTTGAAAGACCTCAAATTTCATTCTAGGGTATGCCATTACCAATATGTCAATGTCCCTCTTTTCTCACGCTATCTCACATCATTGCTCCAATTTGCCAAAGACCCAAAAAAACCCGCAATTTCAAAAGTCTACGAGGCCAATATAGACAATTCATATCTCGATCTGGTGACGGTTAACCAATTCCATTGGATCAACCCACCAGAAACCACCCGCTATTTTTTTCATCAATCCTAATTCTTAATTTTCCAAAAAACAAAAATTGATTGTAAAGGAAAAAAGGGGGAGAACTTTTTCGTATCTGCAGCGTGGACTTTTGCTGAACTTTCAGATCTCCACAGCAAAAAGTTTGAAGAACGAACCAGGATCAACCGGAAACAGAGGAAAAAACAGAGATAAAGTGCGAAAGAAACAGTCTTTGCCGCCTTAAACCAAATGGGTGGGAATGGAGAGCAACGACCACCGTTGAAGACGACTGCGCCACCGCCTGCACGACCCACAATCAATCTCCCACCACGCACTTCCATGGAGACGCTTTTCAATGGTGGGACCCCCGGTGGCGCCTTTGGGTTCAGTCCTGGTCCCATGACTCTGGTTTCCAACTTCTTTGCTGAAAACGATGACTTCAAGTCATTTTCACAGCTTCTAACCGGTGCTATGGCGTCTCCGGTGGCGGGACCAGCCAACCGAGGTGGGTTTCCGCCGATGGAGCGGAAGGATTCTGGTGAAAGTGGTGGCTTTAAGCAGAATAGGCCTACGGGTTTGGCTGCTGCGCAGTCACCGATGTTCACGGTTCCACCTGGGTTGAGCCCTGCTGGCTTGCTCGATTCGCCGCCTGGTTTCTTCTCACCTGCTCAGGTCAATCTCACTGCTTAGCTGGTTTTTAAGTTTAAATTCAACTGGTTCTTTAATTGTATTTCCTTACATGGATTGTTTGGATTTTTAAGAAACTTTGTTTTTGCTTTGCTTGGTTCTTAGCTTAGGAAAATTCCTTAAATTTACACCCATTTGGTTTCTCAGAAAATATATGGGAGAGAGTGAATGTTTTGTTGACTAATCTCCATTAGAAACGAGTTTCTTTTTTTTAAAAGTATTTCTAGTAAATGTAATTAAGGCTCTCTCAAGTAAGAGTTTGAACAATGAATTTGATTTTTATATTCAAGTTCAGATGAATGTTGAAGGTGATGGTCAGAAAATTATGGTAAGTATGCTTTCCATTCAATCTAAAGAATGAATTTTTCATAAATTACAATGGTTTCAACTAGTCTGGATTTTATAAAAGCAGTTAACTTTCTTAAATTTCATAACGGAAAGGTTCTAGGAATCTTAATTCTGGTAGAAGTTACTACAATAGACAGATAAATTTTCTTGAATCTGTTACTGAAAAGTTTTTAAATTTGACACCATTAAGTACGGCTGAACATAGCTGAATTATAGAGGCTATGAATGAAGAATTTGACTGCTGGGTTTTTCTGGGTGAAATTTACCATTTTAGCAGATAAATTTTCTCGATTATTTGCGTTGAAATTGTTTGATTGTATCTGGAAGTGAATAGTTATGAACTACCAATAACATTTCCGGAGAGGAGCCGTATTCAAGTTTGATATTGATACTAAGTTGGAGACTCCAACACTTAAGCATGACCTGGTTCCCTTTACTGCAGGAAAAAAAATTATTAAATTAAAATTGTGGATACTTCTCCAAAAAATTTTTGGATATTTTTAAACGTGTCAGACACATCTTGAACACCTCTCTATCACATTCAATTCCTACATCCTATCACGTTCTTAGATTTTTTTAATCTCATTTTATGTTCATGACATCATTTCGCAGTATATTTTATTATCTCCTAAATCCCCTTTATCTTTTTAAATTTTTTCTTTTTATTGGCCCTCAGTATTGGACCATCAACCTTTATGTTGATTTTGGCATTTCTTCAATATTCTGAACTGAGTAATAGAACGGAAAGAGGAAAATTACTTTTATTAATGCACTTGAAATTGTAAATTAAAGAAAAAAAATTAGTATATTTGATTTTGGAGTTTTAATGAAGAGAGCATGCTTACAAGTGACAATATTGTCTTTTGCTGATATTTTTAGGAGCAAACTCATGGTATTGCAATTCTTGTTATAGTTCAGTCACAAGTTATGAAGTCAAAGTACTTTAGATCTAAAAGCAATCTTATTTACAACAAATCATGACATGTGAGGCTGAATTTTCTATCCGATGAGCATGGATATGATACATTTATTTAAAGAGAAAAAAAAATGAAGTAAATAAACCAAATTTAAAAGGATAATGATAGGATTCTGTCAGCTGTCTGCATAATATTAAACAATGCAGCAAAATACAGTGCCACTTAGTCAGCATGATATTGTACTCAGAATCTAAAATGTGAAAATGTTTGTTGCACTTAACTGTGTGTAGGAACACTCACAGTTATGGCATGGTAAAATCTGAACAAGTGAGGTCATTTTAATCAGATTATGACACGTGTGCAGTTGAGTGTTTGATTGTGAGCAAGAATAAGCAGTAGTATTCCATTACTCTTAAAAATCAGTGCATTGATTTCTTATTGTTCCTATTTGTGAGATTTGTAGGGATCCTTTGGAATGACACACCGGCAGGCCCTAGCACAGGTCACAGCTCAGGCAGTACAGGTCCACTCAAATATGCACACTCAACCTGAACATTCATCTTCTGTATCAGCAGCACCTGCTAACTCATTGGCACAGGTTTCTGCGTTCAGTTCCAATATTACACAACCAGAGATTCCCACTTCAATGCTGGACTCTGGGGCAGCAATGAAGGGATCCCCTGATCACTCTGAACAAAGATTGCAATCCTCTTCAACAAATGTTGACAAGCCTGCTGATGATGGCTTTAACTGGCGTAAGTATGGGCAGAAACATGTGAAAGGTAGTGAATTTCCTCGAAGTTATTATAAATGCACACATCCAACCTGTCCTGTAAAGAAAAAGGTTGAGCGATCTCTAGAGGGTCATGTAACTAAAATTATATACAAAGGCCAGCACAATCATCAACCTCCTCAGGCCAACAAGCGCACAAGAGACAATGTGGCTTCAAATGAGAATTCAAATATGCAAGGGAATCCTGATTCAGCTTATCAAGGGCAGATTGGAAGTTCAATTAGACTGAAAGAAGGGATAGCTTCTCACTCGTTGCCTAAGATGGATCCAGAATCTAGTCAGGCTACAGCTGAACGTCTATCAGGAACAAGTGACAGTGAGGAAGTTGGTGATCATGAAACTGAAGTGGATGAGAAAAATTACGGGCCTGACCCAAAGAGGAGGTAAGTGTTCAATTGATATAGATGTGATCTTGCTGTTTATGTTATGCTAATAAGAAAAATCATAATCCTGCAGAAGTACAGAAGTCGTGGTCTCTGATGCAGCCTCTTCACATAGAGCTGTCACAGAGCCTAGAATCATTGTGCAGACAACAAGTGAAGTTGATCTTTTAGATGACGGGTATAGATGGCGCAAATATGGGCAGAAAGTTGTGAAAGGAAATCCTTATCCAAGGTCATATTACCTTTCCTCTACATTTTTTTTGTATTGGTGATAGGTATAATTGTCTTTAACTATTTGCCTCAACAGGCAGTCAGGCGTTACTGTTGCAAAAAATTCTAGTTGTACCTCCATTCACTACTTTGCACGAGCCCCACACAACTGCACACAACATAATATAAGTCAAATTGGCCCCATCAGGTTCAATTGTGAATGAGTTGTAGCTAGCACAATCTGACTTAGATTATGTTGTGTGCGCTATTGTGAACGAAAGAAGTGTAACTGCTAACTAGCCTACTTTTATTATGCTCATGTTTTGGATAAAATATTGATGCTTGTGTTATGAATTGCGGTGTGCAGGAGCTACTATAAATGCACAACCCCAGGTTGCAATGTTCGGAAGCATGTTGAGAGGGCTTCTACTGACCCTAAAGCTGTCATAACAACATATGAAGGGAAACATAACCATGATGTTCCGGCAGCTAAAACTAGCAGCCATTCTCTTGCCAACAACAGCACATCACATCTTAAATCACACGGGGCTATGTCCGAGAAGCATACATTCAACAGCAGAGATCCTGGGAGCAGTGAACAACAGCCTGTGGCACGTCTGAGGCTGAAGGAAGAGCAGATAAATCTAATTTCTTAAAGCAAGAAAAGAGGATGGAAGAACAAGTATAACATGACAACTCGTCAATAATAAGCAAAACGTGTTACGACTCACAAATCATATTTACTTTGATGTTTAATCCATTATTTTTTGCCTTTTGAGGCCAAAGTTTTGATCAAGGCCTGTCCTTACAAAGATCAAGATTAATTTGACAGTCTTCTCTTCCTCCAATCACTTCAACCACAAGAAAGAAAGAAGCAAGGAGAGAAAATTAAGCGAGAGAAGTTTGTGGAGTGAAGAAGGGTTATGCAAGATGTTGTACTCGTTGTGCCTTCTGTGTACATTGAAAATACAAAAGTTATGTTTTGATATAGTTTTTCATTGTTTAATCATGTAATTTCTTGCTTGTCAACATTCTGATCAGAATTTCAGAACCTTGGTTCGTGTATGAAATTGCGTTGTAGGCTTCCATAAAGTGAAAAATGTATCCTTTTTCACGGAGAGAGATGAAAACAGAAGGCTTGTTAGTTAGAGGATCAAGAAAGATAAACATGCTTTTGAAGGGTAATTCTTTCGTATGTATTCAATGCTTTTGCAAGTTTTCTGAAATTGTCACAGAAGTCGTAATAATGTATGTAAAATTTGTAATTTTTTCAAAAAAAAAAATTGTTACTTTGTATGGATTTTACATATTAATAAATGTGCGAAAGGTTGTAACTCCCGCAACAAAAATAACATTGCAAAAAATTTCTAATTTTTAATTTTTTATGAAAAAATTATTAATTATAAAAGTGTAAAAAACAATCACAGAAATTGCAATAATACATCTTGATACATATATTTTCTGGTATCTATTAAATCGTGTGGCGTGCGTTTCTTGAAAGGATAAGAAAAGGCTACTTCAATTGGATGACTAAAGACTCGACATTCGAACCACAATTTGTTCTTTTGAAAGGAGGAGAAAAAGACTAATTCAATAACAATTAAATATTTGACATCCAAACCACAATTTGCAATGAAATAATCAACTAAGCATCGTTTGTCAACTTTCAACTTTTCAGTAGTCAACCCTAACTAATCATCTTTTTTTATTAACTTCCTACCACATAAATTGCAACATATACTTTAGTCATATCTAGATCATTAATTAGAGGCACATCCTGTGCCGCAAAACCATTTTGTTTCTTTCTCCAATGTATATAATTTTGGCATTTAGGACACGGGAGGGAAGCGTTGTCTACACTAGGTCCTTGCTGCCCACTACAAATTTTTTGCCAAATTCAAATTGAGCAGTCATACGATTGCTCATAGTAGTTAAACTAATCACAATAATCATGTAGCAGATGTTAGGAACATATCTAAAATTTTAAAGACATCCTCAGCGTTTTGCTTAACCTTTTATTACCGAACTCATCTTTTATACATAATAATACATTTCGTGAGATGAACTTTTGTAAAGATGGTAACAAATCTTGATTTTTAAGACCAAGAAAACAAATTATAAAAGTGAAAGTTTCAGAGAGCACTTCAATGATCAATTCGGTAATATCATTAGAGAGAATATAAAAATAAGAGTGAAAATAAAGATCCTTGTAAAGGGTCATACCTTGATTTATATAGAGAAATTGTGCATAAACTGATGTAATAATAGGTGACTTGACGATCAATCACGATTGTAGACAATCGAGCTCGTATCAACCGATCGAGCCTATATCAAACGATTGGCTTGTATTGAGTGAGTATATAGTCAAATATTTTAAAGTTAGGTCGATAGTCTATGGACCAATCAACTATATTCAACTTCACTTGTTTTAAACTTGGTCGGACTAGGCTGGTCTACTATGGCTAATCGAGTTTTTCATACTAAAGGAAGTGCTCGAGTTTTTTATATGGCATCAAAGGAACTACTCGAGTTTTTTATATGGCACTAAGGGAACTGCTTAAGTTTTTCATGCCGAGGGAGCTGCTTGGATTTTCAGCATCAAGAGAGCTACACGAATTTTTTTATATGGCATCGAGGGAGCTGCTCAAGTTTTTTATATGGCATCAAGAAAACTACTCAGATTTTTATATGTCACCGAAGGAATTATTCAAGTTTTTGATTCTGAAGGAGCTGCTCCAGTTTTTTATGTGGCACTAAGAGAATTGCTCGAGTTTTTCTTATGGCATAGAGGGAACTGCTCAGGTTTTTCATTTCGAGGGAGCTGCTTGGGTTTTTTATATGGCATCGTGGGAACTGTTGGGGTTTCTCATGCCAAAGGAGCTGCCCGAGTTTTCAATATTGAGGGAGTTGCTCGGGTTTTTTTATATGGCACCAAGGAAAATGCTCAGGTTTTTCATATCATGGGAGTTGCTCAGATTTTCAGTACAGAAAGTTGCTCGGGTTTGATTATAAATTCATGGCTCACTTTCCTGAATTTTCTATTTTTTTTTTCACTTTCTTCTCTTCTTTTGATAGACTAAATACATAGTTCGAAATCCTGAATCTTCTACCACTTTTTTTTTAGCTCTTTGGTTATGTGAGGTTTTTTTTGCTCAGATGACCAATCACGACTAAAAGATCCTACAAAGTGAATAAAGCTAGTTATGCACTGTGAACAAGGACCTCCTGAGCACGTTCCAATGCTTGAATCAATGTCCACTCAAAAAAAGTATAAATTAGTGCATATCTAAGTGAGGAATGGTACTTGTTGTGTTTTTATAAGTATGTCCCTTACTTTTAGGTGACCATCCTAGCTTCCCTATGTACTTGCTTTTTAGTAGTCATTGTGGGTTCTTTACTCTTTTCTGTTACTCTTGTGTGAAATATTACGTATAACACTTCCAAACATGTAAATTTTAGGAAGTGTCAAGCCTTTCTTGCAAGCTAGAGAGTTGATCATCTCTAAGCTCTAAGGCCAATCAGTATTGTTCTAGGCATGTTTTGTTCCCTTGTGTATAAAGAACAACAATGAGTTAGTATAAAAATATGTAAACATGTCTTCTTGTATCAAATTTCAATAGTAAATTATAACAATAAGCATGTCATAATTTTTTATTATGTCATATGTAAAAGATAATCTTCAAAAGTAATAGAGTGAACTATCATCGAAATAATTATTAGGCATACTCAAGTATGTCATCTTTTGCATTTACATATAAGGGGGAATACTTGGCAGCCACCATACTCACAGTAGCATTCCCCTTCCAACAATGACATTATATTATAACTGTAGTGTTGTAAACGTATAGATGCATTTAAGCAATTGTGTGTTAAAAGAGTAGCTCTTATATGAAGTAAGATGATCTAATCTGTCTAATTGACATTTTGTGAGTCACCAAATTCAAGTAATTAAGCTAGCAACATTTACTTTATGCATATATAAATAGTTTTATAACTTGACTAATATGGTCTTTCTATTCAAAGAATTGTTTTAAAGCCTTAAAGAAAGTGCATTGAGAGATGTTATAGTATAATAGCTATATTTGTTTAATAAGCCAATGAATGTAGCCAATCAAGGGCATAATTTGTGTAGTTGCCAGGGACTATATAATCTAAAAGCCATCCATATCACCATATTCTAGATCATAAAGCCCGAACAAGAAGACTAAAGTGGCCAAAATATAAAAAGATAATAATGTTTTCTTGGCTTTTTCTTCCTTATGATTATGAATAGCCATAGTGGATATGCTACAATGCCAAAATATGCATAGATCTAACTAATAGAGATTTTAAATTAAAGGTCAAAAATATGATTTTATGCCATGTTCTAGTTCAGCTTTATAAAAAGCTATCTTCATAGATTGTGATCATGAACTAAGATGCAGGTTATAAAATGTGGATCATGGTTTACTTGTGTAGTCTATAGTTAGGCCACTATATATTTTAATAGTCCATTATATGCAATTGGATTGGAATAGAAAATTATTGTGTGAAATTATAGGCTAAGAGGTATATCTATATCTATCATGTGAAATATAATCTTATACATGATGGTTTCCTCGTATGCACCAAGCCAACACCAGACTTGTAATGTTTTATATCTATAATGTAGGACTAGACTTATAAGTGGAGAACTGTTATAATGCTTTATGGATGCATCATAAGGAGGAGATGACTAATGGGTATCTTTTATTGATTAAGATTAACTTAAGGACAACATATGAAAGGGTGGCATATAGAATTACTATTGCATTAGCTTTCACTAAATTAATTTTCTATCCATTAATTTTACTCCACATGATTCATAAGGACAACATATGAAAGGGTGGCATATAGAATTACTATTGCATTAGCTTTCACTGAATCAATTTTCTATCCATTAATTTTACTTCACGTGATTTGCTTAATGGTATTCTTTCTGCTTTTATTATTAAGGAAAATTGAGAATGCATGATGAAATGTTATTAGCCTTATTAGTGGTTCCATAGCTTGCAACTCTAGAATTTGAAATCACATTATGTTGGAACAGAGCATGTAAGTTTTATCTAACTACTAGTCAATATTGTGTAAAGCTCATGGACTAAATGTCCAACTGATATTGGTAGCCCTCATATAGTTTCACCTCACAAACTAGTGATTGATGCCTCTAACAACGCATGTGTCTAAGTGATGCATACAAGGCTTGAAAAAGATTAGCATTAGGTGGGTGCATGCAACAAAAAAAGATTGTCACGAACAAAGCAACCAACTTGGTACAACTTGCTACTATCTAAGTTCTTTGCCCTATTTATTTGAACTTCCAGCCAAATACAAGGACTTGGGTAGGAGATTATCTTTAAGTACACAACTTGAGCATCAACTTGAGGAATTATCTGTCCATATGATAGGTAAAGGATAACTAAATTATTTGATGTATGATGTGTACTATGAAGAGCGACTTATACAACAATTTGGTTTATTTTATGGTTAATACTATAATTAGGAATTTCATCAAACATCTTGTGTTTGACTTAAATAAAGTGTCTTTAGTAGACAAATTTGTGTGTTCTCATACCAAACATAATTTGACAATAAAATCGGGGGTTCATAGAGTAAGATAAACACTAATCATCCATGAAAGTTAATGCCACTATGATTCTATAGCTAAGTAGTTAGCATTCAAAGCATGGTATCAAGCCCCGTTTAGTTTTTTTAACAAAAACTTGGTATATAACCTAAATTAATATAACTAGTGAAGAAGTCATATTATATATGCCAGTGATAGAGATCTGACCAAGCATCCTAAAGATCCCGTACATGGAATTGGAGGTCCCATGACTAGAGACAAGACTAAAAGGATGAATCAAGCATTGCAAGGCTTAATTATGGAGATCAAAAAGAAAGAAGATCGAAATGGAGTAGAA
>JANHAO010012254.1:0-16489 GCA_026873985.1 Saraca asoca | reverse complement strand
AAAATTATACCACATCAAGTGCTTGTGTGGCATGACAGATAAAGCCATGACAATGATCTTGGAATTATTGAAGGATGCATTCCCACATGCCAAGATATCTATTTCTTTATATGGATGCCTTGCATTCTGGTGTAATCTACCTTTAGTTTGGAAATGAGCTTTAATTTTTTGTATCTGTCCTATTCACCACATTCATCTTTAACTAGATCCTCATAAAGCTGTCTTTGTATCTTTGTTTTTTCTGCTTGATTGGACCAATTTCTGCATACCTGAGTTGCTGTTTTTCTACATAATTAGACCAATATGATATTTGGTTTCTGCATATGTATGTCAAACTATGGTATAATTGTGCTAGTTTATAGGTAATTGAATTGTTGTATTCAAATCAGAATTTTGCTAAACTGTGGCACAAGTAAATTGCTAATTTTTGCATGCCTTAATTCTTAAGTCATTTTTCAGTCTGAGATATTCTTTATCTTTTTTTCTTTTCAAGATGGAGTTGATGTTAATTTGCCAGATCAATTTTCACCTGTGCATGCAAGGAGATCTTCTAAGGGAGCAATCAAGATAGAAATGCCATCGATTCTAGCCAATCTTCTTAGGTTTTATTATATTTTTGGTTTTAGAGAGTTTTTGATTGGAATATAATATAAAGTCAATAGATGTTATATTTTATTCAAATGAATGTCATTTTCTTTATGTTTGAATGAATGTTATTTTTCTTGTACTATAAGTTTGTTTTTATATTTTACAGGGATAATTAGTGTCATTAACTACTGAAAATATAAGGATTGAATAGATTGAAAAATTTTAAAAAAAATATATTACAAAAATTTAGTAGCATTTGTTTAACCGCTGCTAAAATGAAAACAAACTCAAAAAATAGCGGCGATTAACCAAGCATCGCTGATTTGAATTTAAAAAAAAAAACATTACGTCGATTTAATTAACCGTCACTAAATTATATCAAAATTTTTATTTAAAACATTGAGGCAGTTAAATTAATCGTCGCTAAATTAATGCGAAAATTTTTAAAAATATAGTTTCCAATGATTCCTTTTAATCACCGCTAAAATCGAATCGATCGTATATTTTCTGACGATTTCTGTAACCATCGCTATTTTACTCTGCAACGATTTTAACCGTTGTTATATATATTACGTAACTGTCACTATTTTAAGAGTTTTTTTTTATAGTGAAAGGTCATTATAACTACCATTGTAGAAATTTCCACGATTTAAACATGCATGACTAAAAAATTGCCGTCAAATGCCTGTATTTTTACGGTGTGAATCTAGTCGCAACAAATGCTTATGTCTATTTATCTATTTATTTATTAATTTTTTTCATAGTTCTAATTTTTATAAAAAAAATTTATGCATAGACAAAGTTGTAATTTTTTTAAGAATTAGTTACCGTACAAGATTTGTACAAAAGTTATAACTTTTTTATTAAAAGAATTGTAGTCTAAAACTTTTTTTTCCAAAAATAATTACAAATTATACATGAAATTTTTCAAAAATAAGATACTAGTAAATTTGGTTTGAGAAACTAGCAAGGCCTTCGAAGTGGAAAAGAGTTGGAACTGTTTCTCAGCTACCTTGAATGTATAAATGCGTTTGACTTGAGGGAAGTTTATTGGTTGAAACGTCTGTAATCACAGCTATTGATTGATGATATATGGGACCAAGGACAAAACTGCTTTAAACAAAAAGGTCCCATTTGTGAAATTTACCCAATTAATTAAAGCTTGGTAGCTATTACTCAGGTTCCCATGCGTAAGAAGGAGTCTATGTCTCCTACCTTGACCATAGAATTAAACATTTGTGCAAAATATTTGAGATTTCAATGATGGTAGAGGAAGCCATGAATTTGACCTGTTAAAAAGGTGCACCAAAAGCAGAAAAAAAGAAAGAGACCTTAATTATTTTGCCTTTGCTTGTGCACCAAAATTATTTGCATGCCTTAATGATAGCTTCATGTACTCAACGAATTGATCTGAACCTCTGTAATATGCATATTGTCAGTCAAACGCTTAAAGCTCTCAAACACTCATAAAATCATCACTTAGCTCCCTTTCTCCACCTCAACTTTGAGAGTGGTAGGTTTATGTCATCATAATAAAGGTTTTTCTTTGATAATGTTATGATTAAAATTTATTTAGAAAAAAAATTATCATCCGATTATGTCTAATAATCATAATTTTAAATTATGAATCGTACACATATATTACAGTTTAGAACATAATAATAATGATACATTTCAACTCCAATTGCAATCTTGTTATTGTGACTATATAATTTAAAAATGCAATTTGAAACTGCAATAATAATTAGGATTATAAGTATTGTAAATCTCAATTTTAGCATGCATGGGAAGAAATATAGTGAATCAAGATAAAGAAGTGCATGATGACAGTCAAGGGGTGTTTGAGAAGCCACAAAAGGTATAATATTGATTACAAGATCTGCAAAATTAATATTGGGGAGGGTGCAGCCTCCTGGCGATGTTGGTGGCAACCTAGCAAGTTACTTAAGGATCACAGAAACTAGAAACACACATCTGGTCCATCCAAGCAGGGAAACACAAAAAGGTTAAAAATAATTGAGTGCATGCTAGCTCTTTTCTTATCGTGATTCCAGACATGCATGTTCTTATTTTGAGCAAGGGACGAAGACACCAGTCATCAAAGTCATATGGTATCACATTCTAAAGAAGAGAATGCTCAATGCATTATTATTTTTTATGATTCTAGGTATATATAACACAATATAAATTAAGTTGATTGTAATTGTTTTAAAATATGCAAAATCAATTTAAGTTAAATTGAACAATGTATGTAATTTTTTTTTAAAAGAATATAAATAGTGATAGAACAAGTAATATTATGTAGGGAAAAAAAAAAAGATGATTATGTAAAGGTGAGGGAAAAAAAGATGGTGTTTGTTTAGTATCTGTTGGCATTATTGTTTCTATTATCATTGTAATTTTATGGCATACTAATATATTATAATTAAAATAGCTTTTTTCAAATATATTCTATCTAGTTTTGAGGCCAAAAAGCCAGGGGTCCCCATTGTGTAGAGGGGCTAAATATATAAAAGTTGCCCATTGCCTAAAAGGCGTAGGCTTTTTCAATTGTGTAAAGTGAATGAAGACAACATCCTTCTTTGCGAGAAAGAAAGAGATCACCATTTGTCAAACTCCCCCATCTCTTTGACCATCTTGTTTTTCTTCAATTATTTATTTTTGGGTTCTCTAATTAGGGTTGAGTCCTGACAGAGAAGTACTATATTTTTGTGATGTAAAAATGCACAATGATCTCTGTCACTTAGGAAGAAAACAGTGTGCTGGAATAAGACTAATATAGTGAGACACACACACACACATAGATCCAAGATGGCTTGATGAAAGATTACCACTCATCAAATGGCAATGGCTAAATTTTAGAATCTAAAAAGACCTCTCTCCACTAACATTATTTTAGAATCTAAAACTCTCTCTCTGTGTAGCAGTTGACCAACCTTGTATTTCACTCTCCTATGATCTCTTGGAAAATTTTCACATCACTATCATATTTGTGTTTGCACCTACCTTGTTGCTTTGGCACCTTGGAGATTCCACCCAAGCACAAGAAATGTACTTTAATTTATAGGACAAAAAAAGATATAGGGCTAATTACCCGTGCTTAACTTACATTCAAGTGGATTAACAATAAAGTAATACTAATCACTTAGTTATTTAGTAGTGAAAAAATAATAGCTGCCAGTCTAACATTAGTAGACAACTCATAAAATTTAAGAGCTTTGAACAAATAATTATTCACGTTGAATTTTACTTTTCCTGTGAGTTGCCTAAGAGACTCATGAATGTCTAGAGCATTACATACCCCTGAAAAAAAGAACAATTAGAGAAATAAATAAAAAGATAGAGATAAGACTTAATGTGATGCTACTTACGATTATTATCATTGATCATATTTTATAATGAAAATTGAAATTTTAATTTAAACTAACTTATATATATTAAAGCACATTAATTTTCCTCTGATTGATGTGTATAGTTATAAATATTAATGGGACAAGTAATATTTTTTCACAATTATTTTCACAATAAATCACCAAGGATATATCAGTATATCTCAGTCTTACTACTCTCATTTTAAGTTGGTCGGGTATAGTAATTGTGAGATTAACGTTTTAATGCTGTAAATATATACAGCTTAAGTGACAGCACAGAGCAGCTGTATCACAGAGCTCTAGCAGAAGGAGTAAAGTCTTCTACCTATCTCTAACTGTCTTTCTCTCTCTATATCAGTTTCTCTCTCTGGTCCATAGTGGTTTCCCAAGTAGAAAAAGGGGCTCTGAAATATTCATTGCCAAACAAACAAACACACACTGCACCAAATTTATTTGCAATAAGGCACCAAGCCCTATGCATATTGTCTCACTGCTTTCATTCACCATCCTCATTTTCAGAGCTCAAACTTCCAAGGTTTGCACCCATCCATTTTTTTTTTTAAAAGAAAAGGTCAAGTTAACCAAAAGGGAAAAAAAAAAACCTATTTGTGGGAAAAGGGAGGGAAAAGAAGGGCACTGCATACTTGCATAGTGCATCAGATCTTTGGTATTCCCATCTTCCAAACAGCACTTGATTTTCTCTTCTGGGTTTGATTTGGTGATACATCCTTTTAAATCAGATCCAAACGGGCTTTTGTTTGTTTGTTTCTTTCTTTCTTTATTGGGTTTCGAGCCAATTTCAAAATTTTCCATGCATGATCTATATATGTCTTGATCATGAGGTTGATGGGTGTGGCTTGTTTCTCTCTCCTACTCTTGGTTTTTTTGTTCCTGTTCAACTTCAAAACCTGCTCTTCTGCTGATGGGTCTGCAAAATTTCAAAGCTTTAAAAGTAGGTCTATGTCGAAAATTGATCCTGCTCAACATAAGGGAGGTTTTAGGGAGCAGAACAATGGTAGCAGTGAAGCAGTTCTTGGTGATGAGAAAAGGAAAATCTACACTGGCCCTAATCCTTTACATAACAGATAAGTAGCTATATTGTATACATTAGCTTATTTTCTCTTTCTTTGTAATATCCTTTCCTTCCCCTTTAGTTGTGGGAATTTGTGGCTGATTTTTGATGGACCAGCTCCTACTGGTGTATTGTTTATATGGATGTTGCTTTTGTATGAAAAAAACAAAAGACTTTGCAGCAGTTGGCTCATGTTATTATTGAAGCAGTAAGCTGAAACAGATAATAACAGAGGAGCAGGATGATGCCATTAATGGAGTTGTTAGTGTAATGACTATTTGACATATTTTGTTATGGTTAGGTGGTTCTTTTACTTCCATTTCCGTTGACATTCATACCCGGAATTATGAATTTGTGCAAAAAGCTGCAATGATGAATAGGCCTCACTTTCGTTTTGATTTGAATTAAAATAATCGATTCTGGTCTCAAAATTACGATGAGAAGTGTAGCATTCATCTGGTTCTTTGCCAGGTTGTCATTCACAGCACTCCACTACTACACTTACCTCACTCGTTATGAATTTATGCAAAAAGATAATTGGACCAAAAATGTACGAAAAGTATTGGACTTGGAGATAAACAGAAAATTCAGGCATGTCAATTTGGCCAAATTCAACTCTTCATTAACGAGTTTGGCCTTTTGAGGTAAAAGGGTAAGATACTGAAATGAATTCAATCCATTATCTTTAGTTGTCAGAACTCAGAAGCCTTATAAACTTCCTTTGAACTGTTGTGATGTGATTGATTTAGATTATGGGTTTGGTTCACAGGTCAGAGAAGAAGAACCAGATATGATGTTAACGGAGTGGAAAGAAAGTGAACCCATAAATTTTCTTTTTCTTTTTCTCTTTTTTTTTTGTGAAAATTAAGGTAAGAACGTATTTGGTCGGAAAGAAATTAGTAAATACTGATAATTTCAGATCTTACGGTCTCTGAATTCCAATCATTCAAACTGGACAAGATTGGAATAATGTAAACAAATTCTCTAGAAGAAATAAAATCTAAAATAAGTTGGAAATTGGAACTCAACTGATGCTAGGATAATTTTTATTTTCCTACTATGGTACAAAGCACCATAATATATAATTCTGAAAGTCGAATACAATTCAATAAAATAATTAATGGATAATTCTAACATACCCAGGGTAAAACTGTAGGTATGCATACCTTGAGCTTGTATTTATTATTTTTGAAATGAAAGGCCGATATTGTTTGGTGGGACACTTGCATCCTTGGTCAAGAATTTCTCACGTGATAATTTGTTTTCAGCCACACTATTTTCCATTATAGCAAAAGTAGAGCCATAGACCACAATAAGCTATTTTTTATTGAACGGCTTATTTTTAAATTCAAGTTTTATTTTGTGCTGCCTGCGTTTATTTTTATATTATATTATATTGAAGCTCTTGTATTCTATCTAAATTTGTTTCACGATAAAGTGCTTAAATTGAAAAATTTTCCATGTTGCAAATTCAAGTTTTTAACAAGTTGCTTTTTATTTGAGAAATCAATTAAGTTGGTTTCTCTAAAAAAATTTATTAAAATAGAAAGGACTTGTATTGTACTCTTAATTTCTAGCTCTACCAGAATTGTGCTATCATGCGTGTGTAATAAAAAATCTTAATGCAAATTATTTGATGTATTTAATTGAAATATAGTATGAAAATAAATGATCAATGATAAATTTTGATGTATATAAACTTAGTAAAAATTAGAAAGAGAAATAACAACACAAGCAAGAACACTCCTAAAAAAGGAATGACAAAAAAAAAAGATTTTGCTTTGACACATATTTGGCAAAAATTGCATGCTTTTATAAAAAAGTTGTAACTTTTTCATAAAATTTTGCTATCCTTTCATAAAAAGTTACAACTGTTTAGGGTGTACCATTGTAATTATTTTTATAAAAAATTATAATTGTTATAGTCATAGTTGCAACATAAAAATTTTAGGGGCTTTATGAAAAAGTTACTATATTTTATGAAAAATTATAAGATTTTACAAAAAAAAATTACAAAAATATGTATTAATACAAATTTTTTAACACATACATAAAAAAAAAAACAAGTTTTTTATTTTTTTCTTAAACCTTAGGGGGTGTATTGAATTTAGGATTTTGTAGATTTTTATAAATTTTTTTTAAGTGGATGACTTTTGTAGAATTTATAGATTTTTATTGACTTTTATAAACTTTAATGATTTTCATAGACTTTTATTTTAAGAGACTTTTATTGATATTAATAAACTTTTATATATTTATAAATGACTTTCGTAAATTTTTATAAATTTTTATAGGTTAAAATATCAATCCCAGGCATGTAAAACGGTGTTGTTTCGAGCAACTCCTTATTGTCTTCAGTTGGCCATACTGTCAAGAACTTATGTTGCACGGACACTGACACGTCGACACAGAGACGCGCGGACACGGATACGGAGACACGACATTTTCAAAAGTGTTGAGCTATTTTTACATGGTAAATGAAGTGTCAGTGTCGATAAGTGTCAGAAACGGAAACATTTTCGACACGCAGATATGACTATTGACTGCTATATGAAGTGTCGGTGCATCAATGTCAAGAGCACATACACCGTAACTTTTTGACTTCTACCTGAAACCCATTCTCAATTTCTTTCTCTTTCTCTTCTGCTAAGCACAAAGGAGAAGACAGCATTAACCGTAGTTTTTCTGCTCCACCACTCTTCTTTCGGATATCTTCTCTCAATCGGCTTCTAGTCAACAGTTTCCTCTTTGATTTGGTCGCAACAAACCACCACCTCGTATTGCCATGATCAGCAGTGCCTTATCGTTGGAGTTGTTCGATTCCTTTAGCATTTGCACAAGAGCTGAACATAGTTGTCGCTGAGGTTAAACGAAGTTGCTTTTGGGGTGGATGTTACAGAGCTACTGCCTTGCGAATGGAATCCCTTATTTCAGCAAACCTAACAACATCAAAACAGCTTCTTTTCCTCTTAAAAGAGAAATCTTAAGAAAGAGTAAAAGAAAAATAATAAATTTAAGTATTTATAATTCCCATAAAAAAATCTGTAAAAGTCTAACAATTAATAAATATTCAAAAGTTATTAACATTTTGAATACTTATTAATTTTTATATACTTTTAAAAAATATCAATTGAATATATTAAAATTTTTATAAATTTTTTTAAAATCATTAAAAATTAATATTGAATAATCTATCATTTTTATTGAGTCTTCGAAAGTCATTATTAAATACATTTAAATTTTTAAAATTTTTAAAAGTAATGATTAAATACACTTTGTTTAGTGTCTTATATTTGTAAAAGAGAGATTTAAAAAAAGACTTAAAATATGTATTAATACATGTTTTTTTTTAATACATACATAACAAAAAAATCACGTTTGCTTTCTTAAACGTTAGGGTCTTATATTTGTAAATGTGAGATTTAAAAAAAAAAAAATCAACTATAATCTCAGATGTTGGAATGAAGGCCCAGAATCCTTTTCTGACTTGGCATATTTTGGAACAAAAATGATGGGGACAAAAATAAAATATGGCACTCTTTTATTAGTTCATCAGTTAGGGTATGCATACCCATGTTTGCGGTTCGGGTACGAAAAACTATCCATAATTAATATATCAAATACTTCATTCATGAAAGGATATATTTATATCACACTAAAATAATTAAATAATTGCTGGTAAAATATATTTTAACTTTTTAAGAATTGCTACTGAGTTTAGAGAATTCAAGCTTCCAAAATATTTACAAAGTAGTCTGCCATGACCATGATGTTTGATCTATTACAGGGGGAAAAAAAAGTAAAATACCCCCATTTAACTTTAATTTTAGATGGTTGGATTTTATTATTATCAATTTGAAAAATTTAAAAATTAAATATTTAAATTATATAAAATTTGAAATTAACATCTATTATTTAATTAATTAATAATTTTATTAAATTATATGATAAATTTTTTAAATAAGAATTATAATATTATTGTATTCTGATTTATCATATTATTTTTTATATAATTTTTGTTATATAATTATTAAAAATTAAATTAGATATATAGAATTTTAATTTAATACTTAAAAATGAGTTAAAAAATTATGTGTGAAAAAAAAAGATATGATAAATTAATATATAATAATATCGTAATTTTAATTTAAAAAATTTATAAAAAAATCACATAATTTAATAATTGATTAATTAAATAGATAATAAATATTGATTTCAAATTTTGTATAGTTTAAAAGTCGAATTTACAAATTTTTAAAGTTTTAGAGTGAGAAAACCCACAAACCACCCCCTCCACCCACACCCCCCCAGAGTTATTCTAATTCTTCCCTGTTATATTTGATGCATTGGATGCTTTATATCATCAATTCTCGTTTAGATACATCAGAGATGTCAGAGAGCATTACATTGCCAACTTATTAGGTATATTCTGGAAAATCAAACAAGCTATTCTTGGTGCTTATATAAACGAAACACTAACAGACAAGAGTATTGGTCACTATTATCAACAGATTACCGTGTCCTTGATTATCTTCAACATGTACCCTTTGACATTTCACGAATTGCCTCATCGATACGTCCAAAACAGAGAGAAACAGAACATAATAACTTCCCTTGAAAATATATTTAAACTTCTGGTTGAGCTTTGAAAATTACTTGGAGGATGAGATGACAAGTTCTTAATTCATGTGTTAACCAAAAAGAAAGCTCATCACTCAAACTCTACATTGCTAGCAGATGGAAATCTATGCACTTCTGGTTTTCAAACAGAACTTATTTCACCAACAAACTATGGAGATGCAGCAAATTCTACCATCACTGTGGATAGAAGCCGAAATGACGAAACTTTATTGGATCATCAACAAGAAAAGCAGCATCAAAGGCCAAGGCAGCATGGGGATTCATTTAAGAATGATGGTAAAGGCTTGCCTCTTGTATATTTACCTCTTAAACTTCCTCCAAGGCTTCACAGTGGAAATGATGGCAAAAGGATCACACGAAGCTCAGCCACATCGCTGCCCAGGTCCCTGAGTTCATTACTTACTCTGCCATTTTCACATCAAAGTCTATGGAATGATGATTTTGATCCATTCATGGTGAATTTTGAGAATGTCAGAGATGAAAAATGAGGGAAATCACAAGAAGGAAGACATGGTCTCAGAAGGATTCAATCTCCTTCATATTCACCATTTAGGGGAAAGAACCCCAGGAGGCCCAATGACTCATCAGGCTTGAACCATAGATGTCACAAACAAGAAGGATTTCTGATGCCTATTCAGAAACCAGATGAAGGGAAAGAGCCAGAGTGTAGCCAATCCCAGTGGACATGCAGAGGTAAGACTAAGAGAAAACCATCGAAGCAAGCTTCAAAAGCCCAAATTGATAGCTGAGCCCAAAGGCTTTGTTCTTGCAAGACTAGTGAGATTGGGCAATGATAAATTGGAATTTGATGCCAATAATACCATGGAAACAAGCAAAGAGGAGACAGAAAGAGGTGGGTTTTGGATAAGAAAAAGGGAGGGACATAAGATAAGGAATGCAGACATTGGGAAATCTACTGCTGAGCACAATCTCAGATATCAAAAAGCAGCAATGGGAAAACCAACCTTGATGAGGAAACTTAGCATAAAGTCTAGACGTTCAATCAAATCAACCCAATGGACATGAAGGGAAGTATGGCTGAGGTAACAAAGATGACATTGGTATGTTACACTCCAAGGCTTTTTCTCGGCTTTGGTACCGGGGGCATGACATTTTAAGTGAATGAGCCACAACGTCATTATTAAATATACAAGAATGATGCATGTTACAATGGGATTCATTGTATGTGAGTTATGGAGTCTTTCTGCACACTGTTTCAACACTCATCTCTTTCAAAAATGTACCTTTTCTGGTGGGAAACCTAAAGGATGGAATTTTGCCTTGAAATTTGCCCATATGCATTAAAAAAAATCTAAACTTGCAGCCCTGGAGATGGCTATTGTATTCTTGTTTGATACAAAGGTCAATAATTTGAAAATATCAGCTAGATTCTATATATTTGTTGAATCAATATGCTACACCATCTGTTCATAATTGAGAAGTAATTTACAATGATGGAAATCACCTGAATACACCTAAATTTTCTAATAAAAATGTCATAAATTGGGGGGAGGGAGAATAGCTTGGCCTCAACATCCACTTGGCTGAATCAGAAGCTCACTTGAAATTATAATATCCCCCATTCCATGAAGCAGAAACCATGATGATGCTTCAGTTGATAAAACTAAGCTTCCGCCTTAAAATCATGCCAAACGGAGAAATTGATCTGCTGCAGTGTCTACTAGTCCAAGACATCAGATGGCCAAAGGCATTTCCACGTGGAAATCTCATCCTCGTTTTTAATCTTTCTGATTCCTCCATAGAAGCCATCGGCTTCATTTCCTTCCTCCCTATGGTCTTTCCTACTGATGATTGTCTGCCTCCACCGTGATCCAGGAGTGTACTGATTGAACTCTAGCACAACCGTGTCTGCAACCAACACATTTTGCATCAAATTAATTATGTTTCAATCCTCAGAAACTCCATACAGGATTAGTATATAAGAATATAATATAGAACATAACCAATCCCATAACTTCCAACGTCAAAACTCGTCAACGTTGAAAACTGTCAACAATTATTCTAATTCTGCTAATAGATTTCATACTCTCAGCATTTATAAGTAAAATTTTTTATCAAACAAGAATGAAACATTGTCACCATATGGTTGAAGTACAAAGAAGTGAAATTAATATTAGAGCAGTAAGTTGAGGATGCCAGATTTCATTCATCACAAAATTTGTGGGTCATTCTGGCTGTGCTTACCAGGAGTTCAGCTATATGAAAAGAGCATTTGGAAGCTTATAATAACGACTGTAGCCCCACATAGCAAGAAGATTCCTACTAGAATTGAAACAAAGGCACCAAGAGAAATTGAGTATAATTGGTCATAAATGTATCCACCGAGACACAAGTTATCGATGTGTTGGTAGAAATGATGACATACTGACCATGATATATCTTGGGGACCAATCAAATAGAATAACAGGTGGTCCACGTTTTGATAAATTAGACTCAAAGAAAGGGACCTAGCTAAAAAAAAATTGTGGTCTGGTCTGTAAAAGTAAACTTTACATTTCTGTCCTCCACAATGCAAAAAGTAATAATGGTCACTTACAGAACTTCGAATATTTAATCCACAACACAGCAACTTAAAAAAACATTCACAGATTCTGAGAATTTTCTTCTATCACCGTAGAAACAAAAAGAAACATATCGCATCTTAATAATCTATACATAGTTGTGTCTATGAAATAGAAATTAATCTGAAATTACAACCTGGTTCCCACCACAAGCCATTGTTAAATCCCCGGACCATATCCCTTCCATGATCCACTAGACGATCATATCCAGAATATAGTTTCACTCAATAGAGGGAAAAGAACATGGTTTAACTGAATAACAAAAACAACTAAAAGGAAAAGAATATCAACTCACCACTACTATGACAACGGCAGTAAATTTCATTCCCATCACATGTGTCCAAGTGACCCACAACACCATACCACCAACCTGCCATAAAGGTGCATCTCGTTATGCAGCAGTTCATTTTAGGTTTATCATTTAATACTATTTAGAAGTCTGCAATGTGTCTTTTGCTAGTCAAGGTATAAGAAGAATCAAGATCACATAATCAATATGATACAAAATATAATTCTAGTGTCAGAATCTTACTCATAAGAAGAGTATATGTAATTAGAAATTTTCTTCTTATTACTTGCTATTATGAAACAAATACCTTTTCTGACTTTAGAAAATGCAACGAGTATGATTAATGATACTTTTCATTTTCCTCTCCCCTAAAGATCAAAGTGCATGACTCAGGTTGGAGATACTTTTTTGTTCAGAATTAGATTCAACTGCCGTGGCGTAAGTCTTTTTTTTTAAATTGCCTTTCTGCTGATACAGTGATTACCCACCCTGAACCAGCCTTTTTTTTTGTTTTTTTTTTTTTTAGAATAAGAAACGAACCAGCCAATTTAATTAGAAGAAGGATGAGAAGAAGGAGTAGGAGAAAGGAACAAACCATAAGGAAATTCTTTGTTTCTTCTCCATTGAATCTCTATGTGATCACCAGGATGCAGATCATTTAAACAGTCAGAGATATGAAGATCATGTGGAGAAGTATCAACAGGTGGTGCTCTAAGCCTTTCCCACGGGATGCCATTCTCAATTGCAGCTGCCCTTCTTCCATGCGGTGGATACCTGCAAATACATAATTTTAGGCCACCAGATCTAAATTTGATACATTTTCCCTCTCTTACTTTCCAAGCAATAACGTGAACATACATAAAAGCCTCCATCAATCGACATAGATATATGAATGATCAGTGTATCACCGAGAATCATGTCCAATTACCTGGCTTGGAAGCTGTCAGTGCGTGGATCGTAGCTAAGCTCAGCATCATAGCAAGATAACATGAATCCAACATGACCATTCTACACCGCAACAGCATAGATGTTACTTGTGAGAAAAGCAATCACCCATTTTTTTTTTTCCTCGGTAGCATGGTAAATAGAAATTTTCAACAAAAAAGCACAAAGGATTTCATAGATACCTCACGATTATAGACCTGAGCAGGGAAGCAGAAACTGCCAGTCTCAAGAGCAAGATACCAACCCATAACCAAATCAAGTGGCAAAGAACTCCTCTGCTTGATGCTATTACTTGCGTCCACCTTTGATCTGATCCATGAAAAAGGCCAAGCAAGAGGCAAAGATAGAAGCTTCATGAAGCCCCTTTGCTTGCTATGTTTGAGACTTGCTACATCCCGTTTCGAAGCAATATGCAACTGCCACTCCCTGCGGGCAGCAGTACCAATAACTCTACCCCATTTCTGTTTCATGTGCCTCTCCCAAAGGTGATCACTCACACATCTCTCCCTCAAGGAACGACAAACACCAGCCATCCTACAAAGAGCAGGCGGGGGCAGCCTCTCAAGAATGCATTCCAAGACCAGCTCTGGCAAGTCCAACACACACATGTCCCGGACTTCTGGGTCCTCGAAATTCTCTACTTTTGAAGTAAGGTTCTTCTTCATAAGTGACATCCTTTGACAAAGAAAACCAAGCCAAAGTCGATCACTAAACAACTTGGAGATTGATTTAAAAGAAAACAACTCTTTACAAAACAAAAGGGAAATCGATCTCATCTCAATTGCCCATGGTGGGAGTTGTTTGAGAGGAACAAGGGACTTTAAAAACAGGATAAAGGAGATGCAAGTTATGAAGCAAAGTAGCATTAGAAAAATGGAAATATTTTACGGGTCAAATTTGAGTTTGGCATATGTGATTATGGATATGGTCAGTGGAGTAGCCAATTGTGGAAAAGCAAGGAACCCCAAATGACCTCAATATTTCACCTCCTTTTAGAGAATAACGCAAAATTTAAGCCAAAATGGAATCTCCAAACAAAACAAACTCCTTTTAAAGATGGGGTTATTATTGGATCCAAAGAAACCCCACCAAAACCCAACGGTGGGCCTCCTCTTCAAAGCTTGATCAGGATAAATAATGAAGACAATCAAAGGCGAATCACGGTGGAAATTACCTTGTACCACTGTAATGGGTAACAAACAAAAGCTTATTATAGCTATTTTATTTTATCCCTTCTTCTACTGGCCTCCAATAAAGAGCACAACCGTACAGACAACTCGACAGCTGTCAATCAAAGAGAAGAGTGTATCTGTTGAAATGGTTCCTATAAAGAGTCAGATGAATAAACTAGGAAACTAATGGAGGTGGGAGCACCAAGATCTGATATCAATGCTCCTGACACCTGGAAAATGGGATTTTGCAAGGAAATTCAGAGAGAGAGATCAGGATAAGTCTAGATACAAAGACCCGTATCTCCAGAATCCCTGATCCTTTTGAGTCTGGAACAGAACTTGGTGATTGGAATTGCAGCAATATTGGGTGCACCCAACACCCAAAAATTTGTCTATGTAAACTATAAAAATGAGCCAAAGGACAAACCTTGGGCTGTGCACACACAGAAAGAAGATAAAAGAGATTGATGAAGAGGGTGATGAATGTGAAGGGTGGGTCCTGATTCCTCCCTTCACTTCAACAAATCCTTCACCACACCTCAATTATCTTCAATATTACTTCACAAAATCTTCTTTGTTATTGTATTTCTTTTTCTTTGGGACAATATAGCAAATAGGTGCTGGGCAATAAATGGAAAGCAGCGTATTTTATGCAGACGGGAATGGGCGGCCAGGGTTAAATTAGATTTGTGGATGTCAAATACACCCCTCCTGCCGTCAGACATCTAAATTTAAAAAAAAAAAAAAAAAAATCTGTATTTTTTCTCTGTAGCTGGAGGGAAGTCCGTCTAACCAGAAAAGGCAACTGTTGGGATAACGAATGAGGAAGTCGTTGATACTAACGGGATCACAGCTGAGTTTTAGCCTGCTGCAGCTGTGTGTAGCAAACTTGATGCTCGTGAGCATAGCACGTGGCTTATTTAAGTGCTGACAACTGTTCGAGGAAAATTGATCTTTTTTTTTATATACTATATACGAATTATTCATTATAAATTAAAATAAAATAATATAAATATGATATTTGATTAATTTATATTATTGTGGGCGAAAATCGATCTTGTCAAAGTAAACTGAAGGCTCAGAGAAAATTAAATCCAAATGACGTCCAGTTCGTTAAGGATAAAAGCATGAGGTCCTAGTTTGCATACTCATTGAATTGCCCCTACAAGAGCTCGCCTCGCTACCAGCATGCTCGTCCTTGCCAAACGAGAGGAGGCAACGAGCACAAGGACACGAACTCGTAAAAATGAGACACAACCCAAGCCAAAAGCTCTGCGAGATGGAGTTCCAGATAGACTCACGTCAAGCCTTAAATTTAGCCGACAAGAGGGGCTCATCCCGTAGAAAGTAACCTATATAGCTGGATTGTAGGAGATTTTACTGTCTTTTACATTTAATTTTTGATATAACAGAATTGTAACTTGTAATCATTATATGTGTGGACGTCGAAATTTGGTTCGTGTACGGGAACCAAACTCCGGCCAACGGGATGCAGAGTTCAGGAATCAATGCTACTCTTAAAGTGTTATGGAGGATGACCCGGAGGAAGAGGGAGAAGGAAAGACAGTATTTTTAACCTGGTTCGGCCAAATTCGGGTGGTACCGGACCCTACGTCCACGGCGGAATTTTTATTGATAATGTACAAGAGTTTTTGCATACAAGATTGGCCTCTCTCTAGGACCTTTTCTTAAAAAGCTCCCTCTCTCTCCAAAACTCTCCCTTCTGCTAACAAGGCAATCCTACTTATAGAAGGAGGAGAGCAGACATACATTAAATGCTAACTACAGTTGAGTTACATCAATTAAATAGGAAAAGACACTAAGAGGTC
>JANHAO010012253.1:0-16489 GCA_026873985.1 Saraca asoca | reverse complement strand
TAGTTATAAAGGTTGACGTTTATCCATACCTTTGACTAATCCGGATATAGGTAATGAAAGGATTCAATCATGTATTGAGATCATCTACAGACAGGCTTATCACCATTGATGACTTCCACCGAAATTTGGGTAGCTATAATGGCTGGCTAGAGTACACTTATAGCTTAAAGTCCACAAGTAATTAATTTGGAGAAATTAATTATTAATTAAAATTAATTAGATTAATTTTATATGCCTTAAATGGTTTAAAGGGCATTTTGGACTTTTACCAACATTTCAGGGGCCTATCAGGTCACACACAGAACAGAAAATGAGTTATGGCATTTAAAACCACAATTTGGATATATTGGATATCTAGGGACTAAAATGTAATTTATTGAAATTGTAAGGATTGAAAAATAGTTTTTCAGTGGACCAAAATGACACATCATTTTAGCTTCTGGCTACTAGCCAAATGACATATCATTTGGGTTTGCCTGATTTTTCCTAACCGCCGTTGTGTTTCGACACAAAAGAAGAAAGGGAAAAGAAGTGAGGCAACTCTACTAGGGTTCCGTCATGGTGTGATTTCAATTTTTGAAACCGAAATTGATCTTTTTATCTAGCTAGCACTTGGATTGGGATCAGGACCTTAAGAGTTGAGGCCATATCAGACATTTTCTGGCGTAAGCAAACTAATGGAAGCAGGACGAGTGGACCGATCTGGTGATGCAATTTTGAGCCATTATCCATAGCTAAACTCAACCAAAAGGTTGGTTGAGCCATAATTTCAAGATTCATATTGCTAGAACACCAAAACCAATGAGATCTGGGTTAATTTTGCTCGGTTAGGTTTCTGTAAAAAAAAATTATTTTTCACTTCACCACTGAGCAAAATCCAACAGTAAAGATACCAGAATTTCCAAGCTGGGAACTATACATCGATGGGTCATCCAATTAGTAAAATGCCGGGGACAGGGGTGCTCCTAATCAGTCTAGAAAGGCATAAAATCCTGCACACTAAGGTTCAATTTTCAAGCCACGAATAATGAAGTCGAGTACAAAGCTTTGTTAGCTGGACTACGACTAGCCAAGGAGGTATGAGCTGAAAGAATAAAGATTTTTAGTGATTTACAACTCATGGTTTGCCATGTGCAAGGAAAGTACCAAACTTGAGGTTTAAAGATGGCTATCTACTTGCAGAAAGTCCAGGAGTCGTTAAGATCATTTCAACATTACAAGGTCAACCAAACACCATGAGCCTAGAATGCACATGTTGATGCTTTGGCTCGCCTTGCCACAACCAAGGATGTTGACTTCCTGGGGGCGAACCTGGTAGAGTTCCTTTCATCCCTAAGCATAGAGCAGGAGGATGTCATCATGATGATTGCCAAGACACCGGGCTCCTGGATGAATCCAATCCTGGACTATTTGTAAGAAGAGAAGTTGCCAGAAGATAAGCTTGAGGCTTGAAAGTTATGAGTTCAGGTAGCTAGATATTGCATCTACGATGATGTGCTATACAAGAGAGGGTTTTTGACTCCACTTTTAAGATGCATAGATGGCCCAGATTGTGATACTATCCTAGAAGAAATTCATGCCGACCATTGTGGAAATCATGCTAGAGGGATGTCTTTAGCTCAAAAGGCTCTTTGGCAAGGATCCTATTGGCCTACAATGAAATAGGATGCGGTTGAACTCATCAGAAGGTGTGATAAATGTCAAAGATTTGCAACAATCCCATGAGCCCTGCTAGCCTACCTGTGGCAAATGGTCAGTTTGTGCTTTGCGATCTGGGGGATGGACCTTATAGGACCGCTACCTACAGCTCACGAAAATTGCAAACATGCAATAGTGGCTGTGGATTACTTCATTAAATGGGCAGAAACAAAAGAACTCACAGAGATTTCATCTGCAAAGATCGTGAAATTCGTATGGAGTAATATCATCTGTAGATTTAGAGTTCCCTAGCATATCGTAACCAACAATGGGACTCAATTTAACAGTGAGCAATTCCTCAAGTTTTGCAATGATCTCAGGATTACAAAGAGCTTTTTAGCCGTAAACCATCCACAAGCCAATGGACAAGTTGAGACCATCAACAAGATAATCAAGCACATCTTGAAGATGAAGTTAGAGTCCAAAAAGGAAGCATAGGTAGATGAACTACCGAAGGTGCTTTGGGCTTACAGAACTACAACCTATAACACCACCGGAGAAACTCCCTTTATGATGATATATGAATCCAAAACGATGATCCCAACAAAACTTGAGGTGGCAACATAGTGAAGAATCACATTTGATTTGGAAAACAACAATTAGCTACTTACCACGAATCTAAATCTCATAGATGAGACAAGAGATAGGGCTGGCCTTAGGGTCACGACCTACTAGCAATGGGTCACAAGATATTACAATAGAAAGGTTCGAGCTTGGAATTACAAATTCAGTTATCTCATTCTATGCCTAGTACTTCTTGGTGCACGTAAGGCCAATGAGGAGCCCCTGGGGCCAAACTAGGAGGGCCCGTATCTCGTTAAGAGAGTTATTGGTCATGGAGCTTATCATCTGGCCAACTTGAATGGAACAAAATTTCGTCGAGCTTGGAACGCTAAGCACCTTCACCCCTACTATTAATAGAGACCTGAATTTTGTAAATTACTTAGAAATATGTAAAGACATGTAAGTGTTTTTCTAAAAAAATTTGTGTACATATTTGATTATTTTTTAATAAAATTTCAATAAAGACTTGCATGAGGGGCTAGCGATGTATTAAGCAGAATACTAGCCAGAATAACGATCCATTAGAGTCTTCACTCATGTAAAAATTTTATCGAATCATGCATATAAAGCAGCTAATTATGGAATTACAAAAAAATACACAAGTATTATGGGGAAATTCATTCAATAATTCATCCAACGAAGCAGAGTCCATGCAGCATTACAAAACACATTCAAAAGTCAAAAAGAAAAATTTTCAATTACAAAGGTAGGGGTCTAAAGGGCAGGCTCCTTAGGAGTTGGACCCTCAGGAGCAGAGCCTTCGCAGAGTAAAGAGTTGACAGGAGCAGTAGTAAGGTCACCAGTCTGCGAATCCCTCTCCATTTGGGAAGAACCCCCAATAGAAGATGCCTCATCCGTGGACTTTGTACCCTTTTTGGAGGAACTAGTTTTGGCTGCCCTTTTCTTAAAATGCTCCATAGTCACAAAAGCCTCCTAGCTAAAGAAGAAGAAGTCCAATTTGGGATTATGCCTCCACAGAGTGTACAGAAAGGCAGCATTAGTCTTGGACTCTACTTTCTCTATCGCTTTTATGACCAAAAAGGTAGTCTCTGCCCTGATCTTGGTAATCTCCTCCTTCCCAAGAGTAATTTCCTTCTTCGTCGCTTCTGACTTTTTCATAGCGACTTCACCTCGCCGTTCAACTTCCCTACTTCGCTGCTCAGCTGAACTAGCACATTGCTCCAAGATTTCAGCCCGCTGTACGGCCCAATTAGTGCTTTGGAGAGCTTCATCCAAATCAATCCTCGCTTTGGCCAAATTATTAGTCATGAGGTTAAGGTTCACTGCAATGGCTTCATGATATGCCACTTTGCGAGATAAGGCAACCTCAGCATCCCTGACCTTCCCTCTCAGCTCTAGCACTTCAGTAGTGGCAACAATCAGACCTTCCATGAGTTTCACGTTCTTTTTACCCTCGGCTTGGAGCGTCTCGTCCACCTTCATCATCGTTAGCAAATTCTAAAAAGCCAAAATAACCGAGTTAGATTATAAAAAAAAATTACCACTAAACCGTGATGAACTCCATAGCCCACTAATCTCCCAATGGAGAAATCCTCAGACTCTAACACTTCAATCCTTTTGCGAGGTCCCAGGATTGTGTCAATATTATCCACAAGGATGTCAGCATACTCCTTCGTTTTGGAGTTGGGCTCGATAATCACTCCATGACCTTAATCTCTGGCATGGCTCATTTATAAGCAGCAACCTCCTTCCCCTTATCTATCTTTCATTTTTTAGCAGGGGGCTTAGAGAGGGTAGAGACCTCAGCTCCAACTGCCACCTCAAGCTGGGAGGTGGGAACCAACCCTTACGAGCATGCTATTGTTGAAGCCAAAGTTTAGCTTTCAGGAGCGAGAGCTACGTTGATATCAAGAGCCAGTCAGGTCTCTTCCTCATCAGATGATAGCAACAAGAAGATAAGCTTTATTATCTCCTTGTAATCAACAAAGTTGGCTAGGCCAACCTCCTTCACTCGATGAATCCCTATCTCTTTGGTGAGCTCGGTATCTGAAGTCAAAGCAAATCTGTGGGAGCAAAGAAGGCTCTCGTCAAAGCAAAAATCATTTTAAAGATTATCCAAGGCAACCAACTGGTCCAGAACCTTGAGCTCCTCGGCTTCAAGAGTTGGATTCTTCCTAGTCCCCTCTGTAAAATGAAACAGAAGTCAGAGTCAAAGAAGCATATATGAATGAATCATTAAGCTCACACATCCTCAGCTAGCTCACTAGGGATAGGAACAAAATCAAAGTTCTTGAGGTCGCACAGGGATGGGCACGAGATATAAAACCAATAGGTCTTATAATGCCCCACGTTGGATGTCCCTTTAGCGTCCCCTTGTGGTAGAACCCTCTTATCCGATGACTGGGCCGAAAGGTAATACAGCCCATTTGACAAGCCACACACCTAATACTGAATAGATAGCACAAGACCTCAGCTGCTAGAGATGGGAGACCATTCCTCAAATAAACCAGTTCCAAGGAGATAAGCTGGGTATAAAAGTTTAGAGTGAGCTGAAATGGACTAAGTTTCATCTTATTTAAAAGCTAACGATAAATGGGTGTATCGGAAACCTAAGTCCTGTGACAAAGTACAGAAAGCTAATGGCGACAAACCCCCAAGGTGGATAAGGAGCATAGTCATCTGAGTAAGGTACCATGACATGACATCCTTTATGGAACTGGTATGACCAGACTATGGACTAAAGCTCGTGATAGTGAACAGATAAAATGTGTAGACTAAACACTTGATGACTAGAAGGTTACTAGCTTGTAGCAGCCCCTTGGCCTTCAACGGGGTTAGGACAAGCAGCAAAGTCTCTAGCAACCTCACCGCTCCTCGAGGTTGCCCCATCAAGGTGACGTACCCATTCTACGCTCTGGGATGAGGACCCAGGTTCATCGTCCTCACTCTTAATTTGGTGACGATGGCATCCATGACCTATAGCCATCTACACAAAGAAAAAAAGACTGATAAGGCCGCTACAAGCAGACCCTACCTAAAAGTTAAGGCTAATAGCTTTCTATATGGCAGGCCATAGGTACCTCGGGTCACCACATCTCAAAACTTGCACTTCAGCAAGCAAAAAGGGGCTAAACAATCGAACCACAAACTCCAAAAAATAAACACAAGGCTTGGAGTGGTGATTGGAAACCTAAAAGACTACTAATGAACTAACCAATATGAACCAGACCAGGCAAGAAAAGAATACGGGCAAATAATCCTAGCAGGTACTCAGATTTTTTGGCTAACAATAGACAAGTTTCACATAAGCTATGAAACAGGGAAATCTAGGAATCATTAGATAAAAAGAGACTCATCGTGATTGACCAAGGCAGAAAGTCCAAAAATGTGTGCAAAAGATGCCTTCTAGAGAGCAAGACCTGAACAGCAACCGGGGAATTAGAGCAATGCTAACGGTGGTGAGCAACGAAAGAATAGTTGCAAAAATTAGTAGAGGATGAGCAAGCAGAGCCTAGGGGTTCTAATTTCAAATGACAAAGTGAGAGAGAAGAGAAGCCCCTTCAGCTTATACCATGCACATCGTCACCATTACATATAGGAACCGATCAGCTACCCGTGATTTGACAGTTCAGTGCATGCAAGCAACGGACTAACAACAGCACACCACGCACACCTACCAAAGGCAGGAGCAATTATGATGGGCTAGTAGCGGAATCCCAAGAGTCACGGATGAAGCTTACAAAGGCATGCCAAATAGCTTAAAGGATTCCAAATCGTAAGTGACGAATTGGAACTCCCAGTTTAAGCTACGTCCAAGAAGTGCCTCAAGCACCAAACTCTTGCACGAACAATATAAAAAATCTCACGTCCAAGAAGTGCTAGCTACACACCAAACTTTTGTGTGGGCTGTATCCAAGAAGTGCCCCAAGCACCAAACTCTTGTGCAAACAATATAAAAAATCTCGCGTCCAAGAAGTGCTAACCATGTACCAAACTCTTACGCAAGCCATGTCTAAGAAATGCCCTGAGCACCAAACTCTTGTGCAGAAAAAATAAAAAATCCCATGTCCAAGAAGTGTTAGCCACGCACTAAACTCTTGCATGGATGGTGTCCAAGAAGTGCCTCGAGCACCAAATTCTTGCACAGGTAATACTAAAACCATGTCCAAGAAGTGTCATTGGCACCAAACTCTTGCATGGATCAAGGCGCTTTCATGCAACCTATCAAGACTTCATGTCCAAGAAGTACTTAAGCACCAAACTCTTGCATAAGCTAAGATGTGTCTATATGACCTACGTGGACACCTCATCTTGTGCCAGCGAAGGCACTCAAGCACTCCAGTGCTCAGACTCATGGTCAACAAAGGCACTCTTCTGCTCAACTTCGTTGCTAGCTGAAATAAGCTAATATGACCAATTGGTCATTCAATATGGCATATATCATTTTAAACCGTAATTTATTGACTAGAGTCCCTTCACATTAGTTCAACTAATATTGATTAAAGTCAATCAACTCAATGAACACTCATTTTATTTAATGGTTATCGAGTTATAGTTTACAAGGACTAATATTACCAGTTGTGACCTCCTAAATCGTTGTTATGGCATACTCGAGAAGAATAATAAAAGGCAAAGTTTCATTACCAAACCTCTTTCAACGAGATGAAATTACATAAAGGATCAAGAATAAAAAACAAAGCACGACTACAGTTGACTAAGGAAAAGCTAAATTCCAGCAAGCTTGCAGCCATAATACACAGGAGGAACTGCTCTAACTCCTCCCTCGACTGAGCTGATAGCTTATCCAAATCGAGCATTCCTCGAGATGCTCAAAATAGGAGCAATAATGCTGAAGGTAAGTAGAAAGGTTGCACAAGTTTTCCCTAGCCCTCTTGAACAAGGAAAGCATCCTTCAGCTTCATCAAGCTGCCTGGAGGCCTAGAGACACCCAGCACCATTAGACAAGAAGATAAAAGAACACGATTGACAGGACTGAGCCATGATAAGTCATAAGGTCAGCAAGCAAACAGGACAGTTCCAACTCCTCTGTCCAAGCCTCCTCCAAAGCCAGAAGCTCCTCCCTCGGCCTTGCCACTCCTGATCGCGATCAAAAATTGAGCAATTAGCTCAGAAGAGGGTAAAAGAGCAAAAAAGGGAGAGCTAAACTTGTTAACACCAAAAGGAAGTTACGGATAAGTTCCCAGAATCCTTAAAGAGGAATACCCCGTGGGAACCACACGCTGCAAGCCATACACGCCTCAAAGTGTTTAACCAAAGGCCAAAGCTTTCGAAATAAGGGGAACTCAGTCAATGTATCCATCCAGTCATTTTGAGGAGCAAAGAAGGAGACTCCTCGTGTCTTATATAGGCTCATCGGCCTCACCGAAGAACCCAGAGGTTATCCAGATGCTCCAAATCGAACAATCCATAATTAAACAAGATTGTCATGCTAACAACTGTAAAAAAAAATGCACAGTAGAAAGTATGGCTTGGCACAGATGAAATGACATATTGAAGTCTGAGACTATATAGCAGACTATAAGTATAGACTTTGGCTGTAAAATAGACCATAGGTGAAAGACTTAACTCTGCTACAAACTGCAAACAAGGATTTTACTAGCAAAATCCAAGTCCCAGTTCGTGAAGTAAACTGAGAGTTGGGGGGCTAATATTATGGGTATTTTTCATATAATGCATCACCAAAGGCCCGATAAGAAGCAAAGCCCAGCCAGGGAAGGCCTAGATCACCCAACGATCGAGGTCACTCAACGGGGAGTCCCAACTCACCAGCCACAAATGCAAGACATAAGATGAGGGCTAAGCGAGGACCTAACTCATTAAGGATGACTCCAGCTCGCTGACAGAAGTGCACCATTCTGGTCATCCTCTAGGAGACCCACTAGACAAACTTGGCAAGGTCGATCAACACAACCTCAGGTCGCTAAGACAACGATCCAAGAATATGTACAAGAATCCAGTCAACAACTGAAGATACGTATCCCTAACCGACAGGTCAGCCTCTAAAACTGACACATCAGTCCCCGGTAGTCTGACAGTGATTTGTCCAGCATTTATTACCTGACGCCAAGCATTTAATGCCCAAAGTAGCAAAAATAATCATTTTTCTATCTGTCAAATTACACTTATATCATTTCCTACTTTTATAAATAGCAGGGGGAGACTATTGTAATAAGTAAGTAAGAAGTTGCATATAGATATTCTACCAGAATAGAGAGAGAGTACTTGCAAAGTGAAAGTGTACTGTCATTATGGCTCTGTCAAACCACACAAAGTAACCATTGTTCAACAGAAAATATAAATCATTGTAGACGTAGGGGCCTAAATGGGCTTTAGCCAAACCACAATAAAATTCCATTGTCTATTGTCCTTCCTCCTCTTTATTCTCATTTTCTTGGTTCAGACTTGCAATTTGAGATTTCAAGAACTGTCCCCATTGACAAAAATTTGGATCCTCAAAACCAAATTTTACCATCAACAACCATTATATTTTGTCATGCAATCTTCACACTCGCTTATATTTCATCATCATTCTCTCACTTCTTCATCTTTAACAAATACAGATGATTCAAATTGAAGCTTGGGTTTTACAAATTTAGTAATGAGTATTTTCAAATCGGTGAAAATTATCTCAAAAAGAATTAATGAACTAAAATCATGATATATATTCTCCTCCTCCTTCTTTTTCCCTATTTGATTCCAACAAGGTGTGAAAAAGCAAAATAAATTTTTACGAATAGAATATAAACATATTATGATTACTGAAGAATATACTCATATTGATTATAAACCTCAAATCCAAAGTAGTAATGAATCTAATATATCATATGCAAACTGAATTTTCCTATTTTTTTTAAGATATTGATTATTTTAGAAAAATTGTTTTTGGGCTTTACATATAGCTAAAATGCCATAATTTTAACTTGGTTTTGGAATTTGATTATAGGTTCAATTTTATATATTAAGAGTTATAATTCATTGAGAGTGATTATAATATCTAACAATTGTATATCTTTTCTTTTGACAAATTATTTAACGTAAGGCTCAATGCATTATTAAATAAAAAGAGTCAGATTTTATTGTGGGAAAAGTTAGCATTGAGACTGAATTTAATTAGGATATTATTCAAGTCTCAAGTTATTTTAGCATATATTTAAAAGTATAGTGCATTCAAGGAAGGGTGTGTTTGAGTATATGTCTTCAATTCTGAATTGAAGACGGTTAAGTTGAAAGTTTCATTTTATTTGTTTGATTATATAGTGCTAAATAATAAATTTAGTATGAAAATGCAAAACAAATTTAGTTTGGGAAGAGTAACTTAACAAATTCAGTTTGCATCACCTAATGGGACCAATAAGTTGTTCGCTTTGTAATTTTCACTTGACAAGAGCCTTCCTTTGAATTAACACCATTGTTTATTATATTTTAAATCATTATGCATGATTGTCTTTCAAGCTCAAATTTAAATAGTTCTATCTTTTTACAAGCTTTATAGAAATTAGAGACACTTCAAATATTTTAATGGTAAAGACCTAAATGGGCTTTTTTAAAAAATAAAAAATAATTCATATAATAGTGTTTTATATATATATTATTTTATTTAAATTTCACATAATAATTTTACAAAAGAAAAGGGATAAATTTGTAATAAATAATTTTAGCATTAAGTGTATAATATTTTCAACAGATCATACAATCAATGGAAATAAAAAAAAAAATTTAAGCAGATCAAACTTATATGATAAATTTATATGGACAGATTAATAATGAATTTTTTAAAAATGGTGTTTGATTTATTATTATGTCTGAATTTGTTATGATAATTATTTTATTATAGTATTTGCATAGATGGTGACTATTTTATAATTTAATTTGTATATCATTGATTTGTATTTTATCTTCTAAGGATAATTGTGGAATGTCAATATTTTCAACATTTAGCACATATATTTTTCAAACAGTTAAAATTAATTCAGCACCTAAGGTTAGAAATGTTTCAAATATCATAAATTTAGTATTTAATGTATTATGTACTAAATCTTCAGCTTTGAATATCAAAGCTAAAACTTTTAGTGTTATCAAACGCCTTGAATTCTGTTTATTGATCATATGGTCACTATCTTATCACCTTAATTCTGATGTATAAATCCTAATTTAATCTATATTACAATAATTGTTGTCCCTCTTATTGTCTACGTTGCTCCATATATAATTTTATACATGTTTTTAGTTATCCATTCCTTAAGTTGAAAGTAGGTATGGAGTTATTTGTTGATGAGAGTTATTAAAAGAAAATTCTGTAAGTGTTACAATTAAGCTGTGTACAGTTTCCTTCCTACCATTGATTTAGCTTAAATTTCATTTAGGATTTGTTGTCTTATATTTTGAGTTTTTATAAATATCTATAAATTCAACAAATTTATCTATATCTCTCTAAAAGATCAAATCATTTTTACTCATGCATTATGTAGATAAATGGCTAATTTAATGAACACAGTTGCCGTAGATTTGTACCACTTGAAAGGTAAAAAGCTTGAGTCTTATTGTAGCATGATGCTAATGGATCATACTAACAAAATTTCTATGCCAAGTAATTGTATTACTAACATAAAAGCCTTTCTGATATTCTTTGAGGTTAATAAAAGAACAACTAAAAAATATTTTAAATAATTAGTACTAGGTCATTTCTTATTGGCACTATTTATTGATCTAAACTTGATATATATTGTCATTATGTACCTCTAATTTTAAATAAGTTGAGCCTATTCTATTAGGGCCAATATCTTTATCAAAAAATATCTTGATCATATTCCTATCTAACTTCTAATGGTAAAAAGAGAAAAAAACCTAAATTAATGTGTAAGACTTTATTGACTCACGCCTTTATTATTTTCCAAGAAATAATACAAGTATAATAAAAGTGTTATATATCTTATGTAATTTTTTTGGAAAGAGAAACTTATGCATACATTTATGCATTTATTAAGGCAAATCAAGAATGAATATTTCACTCGTATTGTTGAAAATCACTTTTATTCTTTCATGAAAAATTATCATATTCAATGTAATTTATATAATTTTGATGTATATAGATTATTCAATAGCAAAAAAAAAATATTTTATAAGAAAACAATTAGTTGTTATTTAAGTCAAATCAAATATGGTTAAAGTTTGTAAATAAGATGACAAAATTTAGAAGCATACAACTAAAAGCAATGAAAAATTTGCCTTGCAAATAATATGGATTCTGATTTATCAATTTCTAAAAATATCTAAAAAGTATCCTAACATCAAATTAAAATATTAATATAGTTATTATACTTTCACGAGAGTTGTTCTCAGAATCCTTAGTCAAATCTCAATTTGATCTTTAAGTAATTTTACAAACTCTCCAACTAGTCCAACGATCAAGTCTCTTAGATTATCCTTAAGCAACTCCTTCAGATTTGATCTCCAACACCAATGATAATTCACACAAACTAATTTGATCCAAAGCTTCTACCAAATTCACATAGCAAGTAGAATAGAAAAATCAACTACTCATCTTAAGATGTCTTAATTCTCTAAGGAATTAGAAATTCACTACAACAGAGTTAGTATTTGAATGCAAATAAGAGATAAAAAATGAGATATCACAAAAAGAGTAGATGCATAACACATGTACTAGAATTGAATTGATGTTCACATTTTGGTTTAGCTTTGCTCCTCTTAAATAAAAGAGTTTAGAGCACAAGTAAGAGTGAGGAAGCAATATGAGTGACACATAAGACTACCCCTTGCTTATGTCACCCACTCACTTGGTATAGCCCCTTTGAGTAATTGCATCTTATAGAAGAAACCTTGAGTTACATTCAAGTAGAATGAGATGAAAAGAGAATTTTATATTTAGAAGTAAAGAGAAACACAAGGCACACAAGACCTATTTAATAAAAAATACCCAAAATAAAATATACATTATATTCATAAACATCTTTGGTCCATAATCATCCTTCCATGCATTCATGTATATATGAGGCATATAAGACAAGAAAGCATAGAGCATTAACTATTTGATGCAAGTTATGGTTATCCATGTCTCAAGTTATTTGATTAACATTTAATTTAAATAAGTTAACTAATTTGATTCCATCATCAAACATCACTATCAATTTATTTTAAAAACTAATCATAATTAATTCCAAAATCAATCAATTAGTCAATTCTATAATACTTTCCAAAACTTCGAAATCAAGTAAATAAATAAAAGAAAGTTTTTAAAATTATTTCCAATCAATTAGTATTGATTATCAAAATAAAATGTAAATTTCCAAAACTATTTCCAATCAAGTTTTAATCGTATTCAAATTAAATTTAAAGTTAAGAAAAGTTTCCATAATAACACAAACACAATTTAAGCATATTTTATCAAAACTGGTTGTGATGTAATTAATTTTCTAAATTGTGTTTGTGTGAGTAAATCATGAAGCTAATTGATTATCATCATTATCAATCAAATGGTTGATTAATTGTTATCACAACTAATCAAAGTGGTCAGAACTATTATCCATGGTGGCCAAAAAATTGATTAGCCATGCTGGTCTAACTAGCAAGTTTCGGTTAGCTTATTGTCCTCTATAAGCAACTGTTGCTCTGACCAACTTTTGTTGCGATGGTTGTTAGTTTGCTTTTTTTTCTGTATTTTTCATTCAGAATGCAAATTCAATCAATATTGGTTTGTGAAAAATTTTCTACAGAAAAATTTTACACTTTGGATGAAAAACTTTGATCATATGGAACCAAATTATCATATGCATAAAATCTCTCTTATTACCATAACAATCAAATTCTTAATCATGAGTTAATAGAAAACAACATCAACTCTAATACCACAATTGAGAAAAATTGGATTGAAACATATTAAATATGTCAATCACATGTATCAAGTAAGTGCAATGGAAATTTTAAAATTTTCACAATCTGAGATCATGTTATTTACAAATTAATTTATAAGTAAGGTAAAATTTAAATCAATAATTTAGATTATACCTTTACAAAAATTGTTCTCGGAATCTTTAGTCAAATTTCAATTTGATCTTCAAGCAATTCCACAAACTCTCAAAACAATCTCACAATCAAGTCTCTCGAATTGTCTTCGGACAATTACTTTGAATTTGATCTCTAACACTAGTGATAATACACACGAATCAATTTGATCCAAAACTTTTACCAAATTCATGTAAAAGGTAGAATAAAAAAATCAATTACTCAACTTAAAAGGTTGATACGGAGAAGTTTACTAAGTGAGTGGGTCTAGGTTCTGATTGGATTCATATATTAAATTCTTAGGTAAATCCATGATCTGGCCCTTAAAATTTTTGCTTAATATGTATTTTATCATTTATATTTTAGTGCTCCCATCATGAGTTCACCAAAATTCATTGTCAAAATTTTTTATTTCTTTGTCTATAGCCATTAACGGGCACCGTCATGTGATATAAAAGTGCAAAAGTGTATCAATTTTTCCTGCTAGCTAAAGCATCTTCGCTTCAATTAGAATTAGAAAGAGGTAGATTTCACCTTCTTCATTCCATTTTAGCACAAAATTGAGCCCTAGCAAAACTTTAGGAGTGCACATATATATAGACTGAGAAATATAGAATAAGAGATTCGACAATGGCAACTCAATCATGCAACCAATGACATTGTAGTTGCTATTCTCATCAAAACACCCCAAGCATTTCTTAAGGTAAGCACAATTGCAACAGCTTCCATTGACATCTGCATGTTTAGATGATGATTGATACGTGAAATAACTATGAAATCATAATAGGAAAATTCAAATTAGAAGTTAATCCATGTATTGCATCATTTCATGAATTCCTATCTTAGGTGGATGATCACTTCCAGCTTACCCAAACTGTTGGAAATGGGCCGTTGGGCCCAGTCCACCCATCGAGCCTCACATTGGCCCATTCCAAGAAATGATATATGTTAATAGAAATAGAAAAGATAAGATTCTCATTGTTTTCAAACATAAGGAAAGAAGTTCTCTCTCCCTCCACTTTTTATCAGACAAGTAAAATAAAGTAAAGGTTCTCAAGAGGTGGATTCGTGTTCCTTCCGTGTGATCGAATATTGTACCAGAATTACAACAATATATTAATTCAGGTAAGCTTCTCAAATTTCAATTTAAACATTGGTATCAAAGTCATGGTTATATTATAATTTCGGTGTTTGTTATTGTATAAGATTACAATATGTTATTTTTTTGTATTTTTTTTAATTCTGATTGAAATTTAAAAATATGGATGGCATAGTGGCAATCACAATAGCCTCCATTCATTTTGGCTTTGTGACTGGAGTGAGATTTCTCATGCTGCCAAGTAATTAAGTCTATATCAATGCATCATACTGTGATGATATAAAAAAATGGTGCGGGTGAAAGAAAGTCCATTTTGGAAATATGGCAGAACTGTGCATATTTGGAAATATGTAGGCACTGTGCAAATAAAAGACTAAAAAAAATAATAATTAATCTTTGATGGCCTGAATTCCCCATTCCACCAAGTAGAATCAGATTGCATTTGTAGAATAATTGCAGCATTCAGGGTATCATTCCCTAATACTTTATTATTACTGTGTTTGATCTTAAATTACCCAAACAAGATTCAGATCTAAAATTTTTTTTGATAACTGCACCGGTCTCTAAGTTGTTTTTGGTGTTTAACATTGTTGGTGGCGGCACTGTATACTATCCAAAAAGAAATTGTTGATCTCTACCTTGATCATGTGAGAAAGTTAGCAGATATTTGCATGGTAGTTTTTTTTTATTTTTGTTTTGTGTGAATTTGTAATTTTTTTAAATTTAAAAGTTTACAGTTTTTTTTAACTGGTTGTAACGGCATGCTCATCTTTGAAACATAAAATGTTGTATTTAAACACGGGAGTGAATGTGTGGCTTTTTGCACAAAGGTCGAATACAAGTCTTTTTTTTATTTTCTTTATAATAAAAAAGATGGGCCCCTTTGTTGTTTCTTCAAACAAGGAGGCTGAATAGAAATTTTTTTTTGTAATTTTTTTGCCAAATATTTTCTATTAATCCAGTTGTTCCTTCCGGATCCAATGAGACCCAATTCATTTAGACTAATAACCCTAAAAGCATATGCAAAGAGGAACTAATTAGCTTGTCACGCGCATAAATTGAAAGTGGAAAACACCGTTGCTGGGGATCGAACACGGGTTGCGCGCATGACAGGCGGCAATCATACCACTTGGCCAAACGCCCGAACTAGTTCTAACAGTTTATTTTTATTCTTTAAGAAATTGGACACAAATAATATTACAATGAATTAAATGAAGACAAATTAGCCTCAGTAGACAATATTGTTACCCTTTCTTGTTGACCCATATTATTGATAAATAAAGGGAAAGCAGTGAAATAAATTAGAAAATTATTTAAAGGTTTTCTTATATTGTTTAAAGTGATAGTTTCATATTATTTTTGTTATTTATTTTAATTTTAATTGAGTTACTTCCTTTCTTTTGGAAAAGGAAATGGCTAGAATTAAAAGAACCCTAAAAGTGTCAAGGACTCATCAACAGAGACAATTGCTTAGAAGGAGAATTCATTTCCTTAGTCTCTATAAAAAATCATCTGACATAGACATATACAGTCATGTCATCCATATGAATTGGCAAATGCAATGGTTAGTCTTTGAAGGAGGAATAGAATTCCTTCGCAAGGCACAACAATGAGAAAGTCTCTTGAAATCTCTTCACAATTTTGGAAGGAATATCTCATTGAGAGTTGAAAATAGGCATCCATTTACAAATTATTTTAGATATCTGTTTCACTTTATAAAGGAATATGCTTATGTGGGGTCAATAAGAGAACTTTATTCTTTAAGGACACTACCAACTTTATTCTTTAAGGACACTACCACCGTTACTAAGAGAAATCATTGAGAACATAGCCAAGAGGGTGAGTGTGTTGACTCATGATCAGATTATCTTCTTGAGAAAATCCATCCCTATGAGGGTTAGATATAATGATGAGCATTGAGTTCCCTTTGTTTATCTATTTATATTCTTTAAAATAGTTGTTAGTTAATTAAGTTTTTTCTAAGAATATTTATGTAAATATTTCTTTAAATTTCATATATGAATTAATTTTCTTATCTATTTAAGTATGACATTTATTATATGTCAAATGTTGATTATTGATCATAATCATGATTTATGAATAAATATTAAAGCAATGAATTATAAA
>JANHAO010012252.1:0-16491 GCA_026873985.1 Saraca asoca | reverse complement strand
AAAGAGGCTATTAATTAATTTAGGCAAAATCATCCTCAAATAAATTAAGTAATCATAATAGGAAATAACTTAATTAATTATTAAATATCATAATTGTGGTGAAACCTCAATCCTAAACTTTTATTACTATATTTTGCTTAATTATTTACCTGCTACTTTTACATTAGATCTTTCTCTTCTTTTGTTATTCTTATTTGATTTAGGCATCCTATATTGCAAACATTTGGTAGTTAAAAACGAGATCTCTGTAGGACATGACTCGTATTCGTCAGTACTAGCTATACCTACACCATGCACTTGCGGAATTACAACATCACAAAGTCACACTTTCCAACTAGTGGCTAGTTGAGCCAACATCAAACATTGGGGATCGTTCATAGATCCAAACTTTGGCACAAATGAAGAGTGGTATGAGGCTTTGCCTAGTTTCTTCACTAGGGAATGTCCTTTAAGATGAATTGGTTGCTATTCTTCCATCAAGATAGCATTCGCATGGACTGGCCACTTCAATCGGTTTCCTAAAACATATGATTACCTTTGCAAGTAGTTGTGATGGTGGGTTGTCCCTAGCGCTAGGCATGGATTGTGTTATTGTGGTTAAGTCTAAAAATTTTAATCGGCCTGATGACTCAGGTTATATATTTTGTCACCTATGTTTAACCGCTTAAAAAGATAGTGCTAGCTTTAACTATTAGAATCAATTCAAGACAATTTATGGTGGATAAACTCGGGTTGCACCATTGACTCAACCAAGTATGCTATCTACAAAATAGTTGCAACAAAACATGTTAATAAAAATGATAAACTCATAGATAAGGTAATGCAAATAGATATAGAAGTGGGCATTTCAAGTCAACATAAAAAGGCTTAGAAAAAAAGGCTCAATAAAATGGTTTTATTGTTTATGCTTCGGTGCTAAAATCTAAAAACTCAAATTAAAAGCCTTGAGATCACTTTAAAGAATGCCATGGTAGCTTCCAGATCTGCTGCGAGACCAACATGAGCCGCACTGAATAGGATTTAAAGTTGTTTCATTTGGTGATGATCCAAGAAATATAAGAGAGAATTTGTTTATAAAGGTGGTGCGATAGAGAGAAAATGAACTGTGATTAAGGGATTCGTAGAGTCAAGACTTTCAGGTTTTCCTTGTTCATGCTTTACATTGACTGTTTTTAAATGAATCAACTAAGAACTTTTGCACATCAATGAAAGATTGTACCGATGATGAAAGTTTACTTCAGGTCAAAACTGACAAAAATTCCCTTTTTTTTTTTTTTATCAAAATGAATAATATATTAATAAAAAATTAGAACAGAGCTAGGAACCTGACTGCACTGAAACTTAACTGACCCCATTACTTTTGTACAACAATAGAATCCTGTACTTCCTTAGATTGAATAATTTTATCTACAACCATAACATTAACACATGTGATGTACCAGAAAGAGCTACCCTCAGCATGGAGCCATTTTCTTCATCATTCTTCACCCAAAAAATTAAAAGATAAAAAGAACTATTTGTTTTGTTCATCACGAGATGGCAGTGAAATTTTACAAGGACAAGTTTCAGTTGCAAATATAATTTCTCAAACATTAAAATATGTTATTGTTTGAATTATATTTAGTTTTATTTGTTTAAATTAAAATATTTTAATTTAACTTAATCTGTATAAAAAAATTCTAGTTTCTAATTCACGTAGTTACATGAAAATATTAAATGTCACTTTTATTATTAAAAAAGAGAGAGAGAGAGAAAGAAGGAATATGCATTGTACAATACTCGTGGGTGAGAACTAAAGTAAGCAAGGACGCAACTGAAAAACGTCAGAGTATTTAATTTAGTGCTCTGTCCAATACACTACATCCACATGAACACTAAATATAAGTCGTTGAAACTGGCTTGCTGATTAAAGTAAAGTTGATAATGTGCTCATCTCATGCCAAAACTAACTGAGGCCAACGTTAACTGAAAAATTCAATGCAATATTTAATTCCTCGATCAATACATCGTGCATAAATAAATTAGGAATTTCATGGGAAGTTCAATCTTTTAAATATTTTTATCCATTTTTAAATTTTAAAATAAATAAGTTGAATCAAAATTAAAAAAAAAAGTCAATTATGATTTTTACTTGTTGTGTTTATTTTGAAATTTGAAGAAAAATTCAAAATTTAAAAAAGAAATAAAAAAATTTTAAGTCAAAACTTTAAAATTTGAAACACATTATCAATATATTTATGATGAAAAGAAATTAATGGGTTCATATTTCTTTTTAGGTTCATAATTATAATTGTTTGGCAAATCAATTGCTTATCTATTATTGATGGTAAAAAAATCAAATAATTAATTAACTTTTCATTCATAAAAATCCAAATCCGCCTTTGATTATATCTCCTTTCTTCGTTATTACAATTTTATAAAATCATAATAATTCATTTTTAGGTTAAGCTTAACATGTGCTTAAAAAAATTCATATCCATACACATTTTTTATACCTTTTATGAAAATTTTTCATATTTGTATAATTTTTTGTTAAAATTTTTAATTTTTTAAGCCTAAAATTTATCAAATCCTTTTATACTTTAGATCATATGTGCATATAATTATATAAGTTTTAAAATGATTTATCCTACCTTTTATACTTTAATTCACCTGCAATTTACTCATATTCAACTAGTTTCTATCCACAAACTTAATGGAATATTCACGTGATTGTTAAAAATCTTTATTTTCTCTAAAAAAATAAAAAGATAATTTATTATTTTCAATTTCAATCAAATCATGAAATTTTTATCTCAAAATGATAGAATTCACATAAAAAAAAAAAAATAAAGATGTCGTTCATCTTTTAAATTCCATGACTTGATGAAAATAAAATATCAATTGTGCGTTACTCTAGTATGTTGGTTCTTTTATAATCTTCAATACCGTCTAACGAATTTTCTTTATCAAATTTTCGCTTTCCCTTTATAAAGAAAATAGTTTTGGTTTTCTAATATTTTTTCAAAGGGGATGGAGGTTTTTAGTGGTCACATGATTGTTTTGTTAGATTTATGAAAAAAGTATATAGATGTTGGTGAAATGCATATAAATTAAAGTATAGAGGATGAGATGCACCTTTAAAGTCAAAAAGTTATTTGCACATAAATCAAAGTACAAGAAGTTTATTACATTTTATCCAATCTTTTATTAAAAATGAGTTTTTTATTTAAAAAATTGTTACTATTTTAGTTGATTGAACTACAAGTCAAGTATTTGTTACGTGTAACATATGTACAAAATTGTAATTTTTTTTGTAAAAAGAAATTATAAGATTATATATATATATATATAAAGTTGCAACTAAAAAAATATGCCATTGAATTTATGAAATAGAAATTTAGTTTCAATATTTTTCATTTGAATTTTTACATTATAATATGTAACGGATTTATTTATTTTTTGCTAGTTGCTTACAAATTCCGTTACAATTTTTCCCATTATGATTTCTCTTCTATTGTTTTGTAGTGTACTTATTTGATAGTGGCTTGCAAATTTTATTATAGCGTATACATTTGATTGTTCACCTTTTTTAGTATTATCATGTCATTTCATTTTTTATAAATAAATTGAAATACCCTCATCTGTTCATAGATATAAATTGATGTAAAACATGATGACTCCTAAAACTGTAATTTATTTATAATTATATTGTATATATTATCTTAAATAGTTTATAATTAGTGTAATTGCTTTTTTTTATTATTGAGTATAGGTTTTAAAATTAATTTTCATGTTTTTTAATGATATACATTAAGTACATCAAATTTTATTTAATTTGAAATTACAAGACACCTGTTTCAAATAGTGTTTGTAATAATAATATTTTAAAATATTTTTACAATTTTGAAATAGAATGAATTAAATAACAATATTAATAAGTATAAAAGGTACTAAACTAGTTCTTATACTAAATAAAAATATAGCTAACACGTAATTTATGGTTTTCCCACGGAGAAATACTTATGTGCTATAATTATAATACGTTGTTTTACTCTCAACTAATAGCATAAAACTAGTTATTTCAATACCTTGAGAATTAGAAAATATAATTTTTAATGCATGTGACTCTCATAAAACTAATATATATGGATAACAAAATTGATAATTAATTTTTTTCTATTGGATAGAACGATAACAAAATTGATAATTAATTTTTTTCTGTTAAATAGGAATAAAAAAATTTTATAAATAAAGTATAAAAGTATTTCTCTTTGCAATAATATGCATCAGGGTTGATATAATTTTTTTTTCATTTGTATTTTTTAAAAAAAATTATAATTCTATACAAATTTTACATGTAATAAACATTTAAGAAATTACAACTCCATTAAATTTATAATTTCAAATCAAAAAGCCATGTTAGAAGAAATATAAATTTTTTCATACTTCCTAAAAAAACCAATTTCTACCAAAAAATTAATAAATTATTTTTTTTAAAACTGAAAACGATTTACCTATTAAACTTACGTATATAAAAAATGATATTAAACTCAAAAAATAAAAAATAAAAATAAAATCTCTTAAAAAAATTAAATATTATTCGAGTCTGATTGTTAATAATTTACCTTGTATGCTTCTGTTTCAATGCCCACTCATGAATGTATACTTTATTAGAAACTTTGAAATTTTAGTATTATTTAAAATACAATAATATGCTATTTATTCTTCATCAGGTACACAGACAGGTTGGCATTCCTCAGTGCATAACTAATGAAATATAGAAAAGAAGACGAAGGGGAAATACAATCAATCACATGCATGCTGTAATAAACTATTTTGGTCTAAGTCCAATATATAATTATTCTCCTTCAAACGCACGCGTTTTACCTTTCTTATTTTTAGGAGCAATCTATATCCAGCCTCCCCTTTTCTTTAAGCTTACTTTTATTGGAAAATCGCCATCCAATTATGAAATTTTCTTTCCTATTTTTCAGTGTTGGAAGATTCTTTAAGTTTCCAGATGTTCATTCCATGTGAATGAATGTTAGAAAATGAGATGAGAAAATTGATGCTATGACCAATGGAAAGGATTTCTGTTGAAGATTGCGACACAAAGATTAAAGAAATTAATAAATAATTTTATTTTTTTTAAAAGCTAAATTTTATTAGTTTATGTGTAAAAGAGTTAGATATTTATTAAGATAATAAAAAAATAAAAAATAAAAAATATATTCTTAATTTTTTAAAATGAGAGATAAAAAAATATCTAAATGGAAAATAAAAAAAGAATGAAAAAGATATTTAATAACTAAGATTATTTGATTTGGTACGATGATAGACATAAGAGGATAATTTTATGAAGTGTTCAACTTTTAACAGATTAAATATTTTAATTATTGGTTTATCTATTTTTTTTTTAATTTTAAAACTATCGAATTTTTTATGAAATTATCTTACAGAATAATAGAGTCAGAATACTTAGTTGGAGAAAATCAAGATTAAAATGTGTGAAATACATATAAATTTTAAATTTGTAAAAAATTAATCTAAAATTATTAGAGGTAAATACAAATGATTGAAGATTTTTTATCCTGTAATTCCCCGGCTGGTTCCTCTCTCCGCACAGGTGATGGTATTTCATTTGTCAATTTTGCCAGCTACCTTCTCAGGCTGGCTTTATACGTTTGTCTTTTTCTTGAATAAACCTGCCACATACTATGTTTCTTTTCTGTAATTTTCTTGATTTCCTTTTCTGCCCCTCTTAAATTGATGATTGCAACTTGCAAACTAACTCAAGTTTGGTAATTTCATTCATTTTCAGAGGCAATTTACAGCGAAGATTTAGATTAAGGTCAATTCAATCGTTGTCATATGATATATGATGCTTTTGCATACAAACGACTTATGCTATAAACATATATTTTCTATCCTAAGAAGCAAGACGGTTTTTTACTATTAAATTATATTATGACTTGAAATATCAAGGTAACAAAATAAGGTATATAAACATCATTGTGATCAAAAGTTATTAGGTATGATGTAATCCTAAGAAATTTGGATATTTGAAATATTCCTATAATAATCAAGTCAAAAAATCAAAATATCCTTAAAATAAATAAAAATAAAAAAATAATATATAAATCATTTTTAAATTTGAATCACAAAAGTTTTACATTATATTTAATTTTTTCATAAACTTATATTTATTCCTCAAATCATTCATAAAATAAATATTGAGTGTAATTTATTACTTATAAATAATTTTAAAAATAATCATAAAAATTAGTTATTATGAATGTTAGATATAATTTCTCTCAAATCAAAGAAAATAATTTATAAATTTTTTATAAAAATAATATAAATTAAATATGCGAAAATAAAATATGTGGTGGCAATATAATATGTGTAAGATTACTAGCTCTCGAGAATACACTAAAAGCCAGATCAAGGATTAATGAAGGGGGGGCCATATGTTATTGAAAAGTGTGAATAAGATAAACACGGTGCATATTTCGATGTGGTGTCGGCTTCAACATTGGATGCCGACTAGCCTGTCATGGTGAGAGTCATCCCATCACTTTCCAACTCTTCAAATTAAATAATAAAGCATTGGACCGTATCTTTTTCTTTTGCATACTAAACAACAATAATCTTATATCTACCATAATCATACATCATGCCCTTTACCATATCACTTAATTTATTCTATAATTGCATGATACATCATTATATTATACTTATTTCATGTTTAATTCTTTCTTTACATTGTATTACTTTACCTATATTGATAGAAGAAAATAACATTACAAAAATATAGTTTGCAAATTTCATAGTTATAAAAAATAAAAAATTGATAGAAAAATTTGGAACTTTAAAAATAAATCAACCTGCATTTGATTTTAAATTTTATATAAAATATATAAAACTGGGTCTAAATAGTCTTAGGATGAACATTAAAATTAATAATAAATTGAGTTAACTCATAATACATTTAAAACTAACTTATGCAACACACAAGTTTAATAATTTTTTTATAGTAATTTGTAATATGAATTTAGATTATAAAATATAATGTATTTAAATATTAGAAAATCATCATTATATTTGTATATATTAAATGACTTTATAATTGATATAATTATGTTCATCATAATTATAAAGGAATACTATATTTCTTTTAATTTGATAAAATTGTTACATTAATATTTTAAATTAGTTAAATTTATTATTTAAATTTTTCATCTTTCAAAAATATTTTTTTAATATATTAATACTTAGATGAATTTATTTATAAATTATTTTATTAAATAATTTAAATTAATTAATTTTTAACAGAAGATTTAATTATTTAATTATAATAATTCATCTATTATTATAACTAATATATTATCTTAAAAAATATACATTTTAGAAGTATTTTTTTATAAAGTTTTAAAAATGTTTTAAATTAAAATTGCGACTATTACTTAAAAATAATAAAAATTTCAAAATAGGAAACTATCAAAATATTTTGTTATTTAAGATAACATGAAAATTTAAATAATGAGGATTTTCAGATAGACATTATCTATTAAATTATAATTAAATATTATAAATGATGTGTTGATAATTTATATAAGTATAATTATTTATTATATATAAATTATTTAATATATATAAAAATAATTTAAATTAAAATTTATTAATAAATTTTTAAAATAGATAATTTTTATAAAAAATGAGAACATATAGTTTTTATCAAAGTGGTTTACAATTTAGAAATTAAATGATAGATTATTAAAATTATTTAAATTTTGAATTATATAACTCATTAAAATATTAAAATATTTTTAAATTTTATTTTTAATATTAATATTTAAATATAATATTACCAAATTTTAAGTTGAAAATCATTTCAATAATATTAAATTATCAAAATTTCATTAGTTGAATAAATAAATAATTCAATTATTAAAATTTTAAAATCAAAATATTATTTAATAATTCAAAAAATTGAAAAAATTCAATAATTAAATATAATAAAATTAAAAATAAATTAAAAATCAGTTATAAATAATTTAAATAAATAATAATTATTAAATAGATAAATATATAAATCTTATTCATGATTTAAATTGAAATAGAAAAGAAAAATAAAAAAATTAAAATTTATTCTCATTTACTCTCTTGTTACAAATGGAGCACATTTACTGTATTTTTCATGATAAGTAGAGCGCATTTACCATATTAGAAAGATTTAATTTAATTTTTAATTTATTAATTTAAACTCACAAGTAAAATGAGGGATACATGAGTCAAATATAAACTACATAATTATTTTTTACTCAAGAATTGATTCACAATTTCATACTTTATTATACATATATATTATCTAAATATTTACTATTATCTGTACATATTACTTATATATAATTAAATATATATGTATGCATAAATAAAGTTCATATACTACTTAAAATTTCTTATAAAAAATAATGTATATTTTAAAATTTTTTAAATAATGATATATAATATTTTTTAAAAATTTTATTTAATTTGGACTCATAACTTGACTGGTGAATTTTTTAATCCAAATGAAACTGAATTTAAATAATAAAAAATAATTTATTTATAAATGAGACAAAATTATAAGTTAAGCTTTATCCACCCCCCCCCCTTAAATACGCTGTCGTATACGTATTATAAATGACTAAAATGGTTCCATCCAAATTTAACATAGTAAATTTTATGGATTACCTCTTACATTTGTACAAGGAATGTTATGTTGTTGCCTTCCTAAAACTCAATTTTCTATTCATGTGATGATGTCTCTTGCAACACCACGCACTTTCGGCTCACATATTTTTTCTTCATTTCTTGCTTCGTTTTCCATTCTTGATGTGGTCACAACGCGTTAATTACTTATAAAATTTGAACCTAACTAATAAACACGCTTTGGTTTGATTATGTGATATTTCTGTTATTCTATAGTATTTGAATGTAATGCAATAATGATGATTGTAATTATATTTAATTTTTAGTCAATGTGGGTTTTCTAAGAATTTAGAAAGACCCCATGCATTATTTTTAATTAAGATCTAATTTACAAAAATTTAAAAGGATCTCATATATTTAGACAATCAAATGCATAAAGAATATTAATTTATTGATTGAACTAATAAATTAATTTATTGACTAACTGATTGAATCAGTTTTGAATTAAAAATTAAAAATTATATATGTATTTATATTAATATTATACATTTATGCATAAAATTTCGGCTTACATATTTTTTCTTCATTTCTTACTTTGTTTTTCCAGTCTTGATGTGGTCACAACGCATAAATTAGTAAATTACGTATAAAATTTTGATCCTAACTAACCAACCATTGGTCTAACTAACTATGTGATATTTCCATCGAATCCGCTGTAATAACGTGTTTGACTTTTGATGACCGTGGAACCCACATAAATTCAAGACGAGCCACGAAAATATACAGTCAACCACAATAATTATTATAACTATAATTATTTTACTGTATCCCGATTCCATTCTATATTTCACAATGGAATTGGATTCCTAAATATAATTTTTAAAATTGAATCAATCATTGAATTAAAAGAGGATATTAATTCACTGATTCAACTAATGAATTAAGTTATAAATAAATATTAATATAGATATATACACTAATGTTATATATTTATAACAATTTAATTTATGATAAAAATAAAAAATAATATAACATAAATTAATGATATAAGAAAAAAAATAAAACATAAATAATATAATGATAATTTAAATTAAAAATATTTAAAAAATAATACAAACTTAATGTGAACATTTAAAGTTATTACACTTTAATTATTATAAAATCATAAAAAATTCATAAGAAAATAAAATTTATAATAAATCAGTCTGATTTATCAATTTTGACCGATGGACGTGAATTTTAATCGGTTCTTGCAAGACTCTCAATCAAATTTGCTCACCGACCAGTCCATTAATTTGACCAATTAGTCGAATATTTAGAACTGTGCTTGCAACCTCAATATAAGCAGTGTGGTGCGGTAAGGAGTTCTCATAATATTGGGGGACCATCTTCTGTTGTGTTTATTCTCCTTCAGTAAATTAACTGTACAATATCTTCAATAATTGCATCAATAGTTACATGAGTAGTGCTGATTTCACAATGAAATTGAGATTCCAAAACATGTAAAAACAAATTGTTTTATAATAAAAGTTTTGAGTAATTTATGCTACCATTTCCTAGTTACATATATTAAATTTTTGTAACATTAGACTTTCATATGTACTTAGAAATTTAAAAGGGATAAGAGTTGGAAACTCACAAATTTTTATAATTTTAAACAAAATTATAAAAATTTATATAAAAATTATTTTTACTAAACATTTAAATTTTCATTACAATAAAAATATAAAAGTATACGTATGCTTTTTGGACAAACGTATTGGGACATGCCTGGACTCAACCAAACAATGTTTTTAATATGCATTTGAAAAGTTTGTGAGTTTTTGATTTTTTATTAAAAAATTATAATTATATAAGGAACTTTTCGTCATTTAAACGTTATTGTCTTTGTTCTAATAATAATAATAATAATATCTCATTTTTGTCTATATTTCTTTATTATCTTTTTTTAGTAATTTAATACTAAAAAATAAATTTTATATATCATCTAAATAAAATAAATTACATATAATTAATTATTAAATAATATTATCAAATATAAAATAAATTATCTATAATCAATTATTTAAAGATTAATTATATTTATAATCAATTATTTCATTATTATATCAAATAAATTCTTTTTATGTAATAAATATTTAAAAAATTATAATATTTTCATTCAAAATTATAATAATTCTTTTTATATTTAGGTTTTCATAGAAAAGTTATAAAATTTTATATAAAAATTTATAAATATCTAGGCAAATTTTCTTTCTTATAGGCATAGCCTAATATCAATGATTAGAAATTTCTTCACCAGAAAGCATAACCGAACTTTAAAATGGCATATAATTACGAGGCAATTTACATTGATTGGTATCCCCTTTGTCGGATGCGTTTGTTAGAAGACATCATGGGCAAAGGGCAAGGAACAGCCTGTCTGTCACCCACATGGCCTTTTTGACTTGGTTGTCCAAAAAGCTAACCTCACTGTCCTGTTCCTAAAGCAACAGCACGCCACGCCCAGCATTTTACCTTTTCTTTTCCATACACAAAAAAACACTTCACAACGTAAAAATAAGAAAGCTCCTACTTTATTACAAATTTGTTAATTAAGGATTAGGAATCCGGAATCCGAAAAAGGACACAAACCCAAAATAAATAAAAAGCGTATGCCATCATGGGCAATTAGGCATATGCAGCACAGCACATTATTCAACCCTGATGGGACCACACCGACAACCTTGTGAAAAGATCACCACTCGTTTCCAATTTGGATTTTTTTTTCAATCATTATTACTAAACACAAAATTTCTATATATAATCAAATTTAAAATTTTTTATGCATAAAATATATTAAAAATTTTATATTTACCTCCTTTCAAATATAAAAAATAAAAAAATCCAAATCTATTCATGTTTATTAATTATTGTATTTTACAAAAGAAGGAAAAAAACACAATAATATGAAAGAGACACCAAGAGAATTATTGAAAAATGAAACAAAGATCACATTAATATACCCAGCCGTAATGTATCTATACCAAAAAAAATAAAAAATAAAAATCTATAATACAGATAATAAAACAGAAAAAAAAAAAGCAACTCAATGAATCTCTATTCTACAACAAGTAAAATTATATATATTAAAAAAACAGAAAAAAAAAAGAGAGAGAGAGATTAATGGGAGTTGTCATTGGCGTGGCTTCTGCAGCTTAGATCCAATCATTTTGAGCTCAAATTTCTTGATGACAGGTGCGATATCTCTCATTGTGGTGTCCATAACGTAAGGGGTTTTATCATAGAAGACTTCAGTTGTATTGAGCATCAATTTGCATGACTCTCTCTTCTCTGCTATGGTTCCATGATAATGGAAGTATTTGATTCTGCCTTCTGTTTTGTGTGTAGTCTTTCCTGCTAGGTTCTGTGACATGTGAACTCCTGTTGCATACACGCTACGCGGTTGCACCACATACTTCCTGTCTCTCCTTATGCCCTTCTTCACGTCCTTGTACACTAGCTTCTCGAACCCCCACTTCCTGCCAATTTCATATCATTCACACCTTGTAAGACTTTAACTATGCATTTATCCAATAACAAGCCTCATACTCATTACTGTCATCTTTAATTAGTCTTGAAAGATATGTGACAGATTCCAATTTGCATCTATATAATAGAACATGTGTGTATCACAATACATGTCATTATCACACAAGTGTGATACTTGCACAAACTATTTTTACACAATCTAATCACATAACACAACTCATTGGGTAAAATTAGTGGAATTGGTTTTAAATAAGTAATGTAATTCCATGTGTGGGTGGTTAAGAAGTTGTAAGAAAGTATATCGCAAATAGTATTTTAGCAACATTTTGTAACAATGATAGTACACTCCACAAATGAAAATAATTATGAGACCAACCATAAAATGCAAAATTCAATGCTAATTTGGGTGGCACACCTACAAATCTCAGTCATGATCAATGTTCACTTTTAAACAATGGAAAAAGCAGGGGTCTTAATTATATATATATATATATGAAGAAAAACGGAATCCAACTCAAAAATTTAGAAAGATTATAATTATTTAGTACAACAATTTCATAATGCCAAGTCAATTTATTGAACTACCAGAATTAGCTTCGTTTTGAACGTCGTCACTGCAGCTATCTACATATCTTATTGAACAGGACAACGTTGTTGATTGATAATCGCTCTGAATTTTCAGCAACAAATAATAAAAGACACTTGGAACAAAGATGCCCCCATCCCAAATTGCCGTTTTAATAGGGAAGATGGTCCCAACTCTTTAATTGAATATGATAAAAACAAAGTTGAAACCCACCCCACTTCCACCTGTCCTCCTACTGTAAAGGAGAATCAAATGCCATCCATTGAGCATCATCATCACATGAACTAATAATTCCAAGCACAATTTCCCCTTCTCTCCAAAACTAAATACTCAACAACTATGAAAACATCCACTATGTATGAAAATAAACAACAACAATATTTTACTGCTGTCAAGAATAAGTGAAACAAATGTATACATAGCCAAACTGGGCATCTCAGCTTAAATTCATTCCAAAATTGACATGAAACCCAGTTTAATTCTTAAATTGTTTGATAAATATAACATATTATCAATAAAAACTTCAAATGCTCCAGAAGAAAACAAAGGGAAATTTCTCAATTGTACATACATAAGTCAAAGAAGCACAGGCAACGAAGCAATATCTTAAAACTAATGGTTACTGTTAATTTGAATGAAAAAGGTAGTTGGAGAAAGAATTTACTGAATTACCTGTAAGTTTTGCCGTAATCAGCAGAGAGGCAAAGCTTACTGCTCATTGGCATCTGTTCAATGGTGAATTGAGAGTATTCCGACAGCGAATCCAACACAGTTTTGATAGTGCTCTTAGGAGGAACATAAATATACTCATCAACGTCAAAAAAGAACATCCACTTAGCCTGAAACTTGTACCTATGCAAGCAATCATTCACAACCATGAATTGGTTGTGATAATATCCATCAAACCTCTCTTGATCCTTAATATCCTGCAATGTCACATAACCAAGTTCCATCCATGGCTTCAAAACCTCTAGAACGTGTTCGTGGACCCCACCTGCGTCGTGTATAACAAAATGCGATCTTGTTCCAAACAATTTCACATGGTAAGCAATCCATTCTCTAACTCTCTGTGGATTTAAGCTCCCGTACAAGGAAGATCCACAGTAGAAATAATCGTACTTTGGCTCAGAACTGAACAAAGAAAAGTTTACACTTTCCGGTGACTCTGTCAATACCTCCATTCTGTCGGTGATGTTGAACTTGGAGTCGCCGCCGCCGGATGTTGAGGCGTAGAGCATCAATTTGCCGCCGGAGTTGTCCACATTGACCGGCTCAGAGAAAGTACAGTTAACGATGACAACCGTGTAGACACGACCGTAGCCCCAATCTGGGAGAATCTTGTAACCAACTGTGGTGATGGGGGGTTTAGCAGATTCCGAGGTTTTAGTACGAGGAACCCACTCGCACTCGTAGGTTGGCTTGCCGTAAACATGAAGAGGCTTGGAAGCCAGACCGACAATGGCAAAGGTGTTTAGGCCTCCTCTGTAAGCACTCATAGAGATGAAGTTGTAAGCGGCGGAGCCATAAGTGTTGAAAGCCCGCTTTATGATTCCATTGTCGAGAATCCGGTCCCGCTCAATGGCAGAGGATGGCGGCGGCGGCGGCGGTGGCGACGGGATTGGAGAAGGAGATGGGGGAACAGAGAGAATTTTTGAAACGTTGAGGACTGAATCTGAAGAAGAGGATGATAAAGAAGACGGCGGTGGGTCTTGAGAGACTCTGGAGATGCAAAGGCGTAGATCAGATGCAGAAAAAGTGAAACGAGAAGAGATGAACTGAAGAAGAGTGGCAACAGAGCAGATAAGGAGAAGAGTTGTGAGTAACAGCTTAAGCTCAGCGGCACAGCTGCCAAACCCCCAAAGAAACAGCTTCTTCTGATCTCTCTCTTTGCCCATTGCGTGCTGGCTTTGTGTAGCTGCTTCTATTCCAAGTCTGAGGCACTTTGTTTTTTGTTCGTTGTTTTCTTCTTCTTCTCTCCAGAAGAAGAGAGAGAAGACGCCGAAGGTGGCGGAAGTGGGGAGAGAGAGAACGAGCGAGACAGAGAAAGGGGTAATAATGAGATGGGGCAACGGGATTGAGAGGACTAATGGTTATTTTGTAGCCTATTTGGGTGTCTTGTGAAGCAAAACTCGAAGAGAATTAGAAATGTGATTCGGAATAGAAAATTTCTGAGATAGAAAATGATTGGTGGATGTGAACTGTGTCAAATGATGCCCTCCATCTATGCTTATTTTTCAGGAAAATTAAACTCAATATTTTTGACGTAATTATATTTATATTTTTTATTTTTATAAACATGTATTATTTTATTTTGTGCTTTTGAAATAAAATAAGTGAATGTTAGGTTACAATAGAAGAAATTATTAGACAAATATTTTCTAATGCATTACATTCAAACATTATGATTTATGTTGTGATAATCAGATTTAGGTTTATTTTTTTATAAATCAAATACAAGGCAACTTAAAAAATGAATGGCTTATCTTCTCAGTATTATTATTATATGTATTTTTATTGTAATTAATTTGTATCAAATAGTATTAAAATTAATTTTGATGTTTTAATTTTAATTAATTAATTTATATAAATTATATTCATGAAAGAACAAATCACTGGTATGTTACAATTGATATGTTTTGTATAAACAAAAATATAATAAACTTTGCTAATTTAAATTTAAGTTTAAAATTTAATTTGAAAAAATATATTTTCCTATAACACTTATAAATTTAAGTTTGAAAGTTTCTATAAACATAATATTAGATGATTTATTTAAAGTTTATTGTATATATTCTTACTATAATAATTTTGTATCAATAATGTCACAATTAATTTTCTATTTTAATTTGAACTACTCAATCAAAAGAGAGATATGATTAACAGATACCTATCCTACAATTTCAACCTAAAGAGTGAGAGTGGAGAGGGAGACAGTGTCTGAACAGGAAACTAATATTTGTTGTTGAAATGCAAAAAAGAAAAAAAAACTAATATTTGTTGTTGAAATGCAAAAAAGAAAAAAAAATCAAACAAGGGGGAAGGTGTCACGCCCCAATCCCAAGCACATGACCGGCATAGAAGGTCATTCTCAAGAAACCCTTTTCCATCAGGAAACCCTTACAAGCCGTACCATGTGATACTGACATAACACCAATGCATAAATTTTCATTATTCATTCAATATAAATTTAATATCCCTACTGAAAATTTGACAAAATTTCCTCTTTTTTTTTTGGACATCTGGCCTCATGGCCTACACAGAAAACATCAAGAGCTACATGCCCATCAAACCTGTATAACAACAGAATACAAAACAATGGCCCAGAATATACAATTACATCCTACTGGGCATCCAGACAACATGTACAACATATACATATGCATTCCTATCCAACTGCCATATCACATCACCATTGTATACCTTTTAATCTCCGCGGAAGGTGGCGCATTGAACGAGGATATAAGGAGACTTTTGAATCTGAAAAACATGAAAAGGAAAGGAGTAAATTTCTAGGAAACTCAGTGAGTAAACAAATCCATAATCGCCCAAAATCCCATTTAAAAATCATGTTTGAAAATAATTAAGTATGAATATAATCGTGTAAAAGTGCTTACCTGTTTTACAGTCATGATCTAAAAACAAATTCGACAATTGCATTTATCATAATAACTCAACAGTAGAACATGATATTTAACAAA
>JANHAO010012251.1:0-16488 GCA_026873985.1 Saraca asoca | reverse complement strand
GTTTTACAAGGCAAAGCTTATAATTTGTTTCTATTATTGAGAAGTATTCCAGCAGAAAAATATCTTATAGTTTCTACACATGCATTTACCATAACTGATACAAATAATATTATAAACTTATAATTTTGTAAATACCTCTTGCCTTTGGACTCTAAAGAGGTGACTAATTGAGAGATGCTATGCCAATTGCACTTCCTTTGGTGTATGAACCAATTATTTATTTGTTTTATCTGTAACCATGTCAACAAAGAAAATTACTAAAGCACAAAATATAGTGCAGAATGCAAAAACTAAATAGCTAGCAGCTAGAACGTACATGTATAGTAACTAATATAGGCTTCTTTCCAGAATCTTCAAAACTCTACGTGTAGCATCGTGCAATTTAAAATTGTTAAAAGAAAATTAGAAAACTCTATTGAATGTAAAGCTTATGTAATAAAAGAAGCACAAAGTCATAGCAAGAGTCCATATAAAATTAATTGATGTACACCAACGATACACCAATAAAAAAATTATCTTCACCAATCTGTATCTTGCGTCATTCCTTAAACCTTCTTTAACTTGCATCAACCACTATAAAGTCAATGAAATACACATAACAATGGTATAAACAGTGTTTAAATAAATGGAATTGATAGTGCAAAGTATTCAAACTTGAATTTTGAACTGCAGTTTTGCAACATATTGAGATGAACAATGGAAACACACCTGATATCCTACTCTCACAAAGTCAAACCACCTCTGTTGAACCTCTAAAAATCCTGACTCAAGTTAGTCAGGACCCAAATTTCTTCATAACAGTTACTTTTCAGATAATTCTTGAGATTGTTTCTCTTAGACTATTGGTCACTTGGGACAGTAGCTCCTATAATCAAATTCGGGAAATGAACTTTGGGTGGTAACATTCTTTTTTAAGAGGTTTTTCTCACCATTACATTTTGCCTATTCAAAACTTTAGTATGCAGGTTCCAGTTACTCTTGCAATTCCATTTTTTCAAGAGTTTGCATGATAAATAAACATTTGACTAGTATTTTTTTGGTGCAATTCTTGTAAGTACTTTTTTTAGTTTATTTCATATCCAACATTAGAAATCTGAAGTTTACTGCTAGTAACTTTGATTGGATACTGTTACAAAATAGCATTAATACTAATAATATATGGCGTACATCACTCCCGACTAGCAGAATAGTTAATCCCAAGTTTAGTGACGAATCAATCTCAAAACTATTTCAAATGAGCAGAAAGCAAGAAAAACCAACATGGTAGCTATGTTGTCAACTAATAGGAACTCAAATGGTGAGGAACCGGTTCATGTTCTCTAAGAGAAGTTATAATCTCCTTCACCCGGTTCATTGTTCCAATGTTTCAAAGACATATATTGGTTAAATTTATTGAAATGGAGTGCAAAATTGAATAAGGCTAAAGGGAACAGCAGGGAAAGAACAAAATAGGGCTTTCATTCACGACAGAAGAAATTTGTGGATAAGTAAAAACAACAAGTTCTTAGCAATGGTTTTAACACAACTGCCATTAAACATTCGGTGCTTATCAACGGTTACAACGTAACCATCATTAAACATTATACTTAGTGGTGGTTATGTTGAACTACCGCTAAAAATACTTATAATATTTGCATTTCGCAAGCGTCAAACCTAGGTGGCTTTGTCCATATCTTTAGTAGCGGTTTGGACAAACCACCACTAAAGACGCATTTTCTTGTGATGAACATCCTCCCCATTTACATATTGATAGCTTGAAACAAATTGAGTTGTAAAAGTCATGAAAACTTCAAAATTCTAGACTTTTATTCTATGTTCTCAAGCTAATGTCCAAAATTTATATTTGTTGATACTAAATGTCAAAAACCTTTAACATTTCTAAAAGGTTCTATTAATTGATATATTTGTTTGATAAAGACAGTTTCCCTATTAACTGCCACCATATAATTTTTTTTTAATATAATCATGACACTTATATTAATCACTGGTAATGGAACTTATAAAGGCTAACATAAATAGCTACAATCCATCCACCACTATTTAGTGCATTTTTTTTGTAGTGAATATACGTAATATTGAGAGATAATTTAAATAAAATTATTCTTACATAATGATGATGAAGTGAAAGATGCTAGTAGCAAACAATGACAAGGTGGGCCATGATAGTGAGTGAGAGAAAGTGGTGGTGGGTAAAGTACTACTGATAGAGAGATTGTAATAGTGTATGGTGATAACTGGCATCAATATGTGGTGGATGATAATGAGAGAGATAGAAGAGGTGGATGGTGGTGTCAGTGGTTGTGACAATGGTGATAGGTGGCAATGGTAGGAGCGAGAGAGGTGGTGGTGATGACAAAGGTTAGGATGATAGTGGTCATGGTAGAGATAGGTGCCACTATAAAAAACCACATGATTTTTGATGGATTTGTTCATTGAAAATCCATTAGAAATATTTAACAAAATCAGTAAAAAATTCATCATACATTAAAACTCGTCAGTCACAAATTTTAAAAAACTTTGCTTTCTATTTTCAACGGATTTTTCGATGGATTTTAATCCATTACAAATTTAAAAAACTTTTAAATCTCTAGGGGCATGATTTGCCACTCATTTTCCTTTTCTTCTGCTTCTTGTGTTGTATCAAAGCTCTTTCTTGCTTTCCTAACTTGATTTTTACGTATTTAAGATATTTTTCATAAATCTAAACTGATTAAATTATTCTAATTATTTTATCTTACATTTTTACTGATTATTTTCATTTGATTATTATGTATTTTATGATTTAATTGGCTTTTCTTATTTTACTTTATATAGTTATGAACTTCACTTTGTATACGAGTTTTTTTTTTTGTCATTTTTCTTGCCTAGGCACTAAGATTAGTAGATATTTTTAATTATTAGTTAATTAATTATTGAAAATTTTTCATCTTCTTAGAGTTAATTTTTAATTATTAGTTATATTTTCTGGTTTGTTTGAATTAGGATTGACTAATTATATCTATTGAATTATATTTATGAATTACATATATTTTGAATTAGATTTTATAAGATTAAGTAGTTAGATGATATATTTAATAAAGTTGTTGATATTACTTTAGGAATTATGTATATTTTGAGTTAGAAAATATTTTTATTTTAAAAATTATATATCTAGTTATTTTGTTAATTTTTGAAATTAGCAATTGTCTTGTAAATATTAATTATTAATTTTGTAAATAGATTTAGTTATTGTTTATTATTTATTAAGTAGGAGAAAATATAAGAATGGAATTATTTATGGAATATAGACATTCCATAAATAATTTCTCCTATGTATTTTCGTAAATATGTAGTAATTTTCTCCTATTTCAATTAGTTTCAAAAAATAGAATATAAAAATTTTGGAATGCTGTAGGTGGATGTATAATAGACTTCTTCTGGGATATAGTGGATATAAGATGGATTTTCTTAATAGGGTGGAAGAATTTCTCAATTTTGTAAAAACCCAATCAATTTATTTACATAATAGTCAGATAAGGTATCCATGCTCTAAACATAAGTATAGAAAATATTTACCCCCTAAAGAAGTTAAAGTTGATTTATATAGATTAGGATTTAAATATGATTACTAATGATGGACTAATCACGATAAGAAGAGATCTACAGAAAAGGGAAAGTCTTCTAGTGGTGTGATACAGGATTTACATTATGCAAGTAATAGGTATGAGAATATAGTGATGGATACTGGTTGGCCAGATGTTGCAACTCACTTTGAACGCAATGTAGAAAAGTCTCCAAATAGGGATGCCCAGAACTTTTATAAAATGTTAGAAATCGTACATTGCCCATTATTGAAAGGTTGTACTAACCGATTAGAGTTGTCATTAGCTGTAAGAATGTTAAGCATAAAATCTGACTTCAACTTACCATAAAATTCCTATAATCAAATTATGTAACTTATGATTGAGACACACTTGTTTGATAACGTTGTTTCTCCTAAATTTTATGAAATGAGGAAGCTAGTGAAAAAGTTAAGATTGGGGCATCAAAAAATAGATTGTTGTATAAAAGTGTGCATATTATTTTACAAGGAGGCTAGATTTGACAGAAAATATAAAATTTGTGATTTACCTTGGTATAAGGAATGGAGGATAGTCCAGAATAATAAAGAAGTTCCCTTCAAGAAAATATATTATCTACTTTTAATCCTTATGTTGTAAATGTTGTATGCTTCGATAAAGTTGGCTCCTCATATGAGATGGCATCATAAGAACCAAAGAGAAATAGGCGCTCTGTGTCATCCTTCGGATGGAGAAGCTTGGAAACAATTTGAACAAAAGTACTCAAAGTTTACAACTGATCCTCAAATGTAAGACTTAGGTTGTGTTCTTATGGATTCACTTCATTTGGTCATAACCATGCACCGTATTCATGTTGGCTAGTAATAGTCACTCCTTACAATTTGCCTTCAAATATGTGTATGATAACTCCATATATGTTTCTGACCTTGATCATCCTAGGTCTAAAATATTCAAAGAGTAAAATTGATGTGTTCATGCAACCATTAATAGATGAGTTACTCACTTTGTGGAGAAATAGTGTTTTAATATATGACACTTCAATGAAGCAAAACTTTCAAATGAAGGTTGCATTGATGTGGACCATTAATGACTTTCTTGCATATGGGATGTTATCTAGCTAGCAAATGGCTAGAAAATTAGCTTTCCTAATATGTATAAAATCTACAAAAACATTCACCTTAAAGTAAAAAAGGAAACAATCATTGTTTCATATCATAGGCAGTTTCAACCAAACGATCATTCTTACAAGAGAAACAAGAATAACTTCATCAAAAATAGAGTGGAGAGATTTGAATCACCTCTAAGATTAATCAGTGAATATGTTTTTGATTGGGCTTGTTCCACTCCAAATGTCACATAAACTTGGCCAATCAGGACGCCAAGATATGGGGTGGATTACAATTGGACTAAAAGAAGCATATTCAAGGACTTGCTATACTAGCAATCCAACTTACTCCAACACAATCTTGATGTCACGCACATAGAGAAAAACATATTTGATAATATGTTTTATATAGTGATGGATGTTAAAGGGAAAACTAAAGACAATATTAAGATAAGGGTAGATTTGTCAGAATAATGCATAAGAAGGGATTTGGAGCTTAAAAAGGATGCACATGAAAAAATATATAAATCTAAAGCTTCTTACACCTTGTGCTTAGATGAAAGAAGTGCGATCTATGGTAGGTCATGGAGTTGGGGATGTTTGATGATTGTGCCTCCAAATTAGATACATGTGTCAATGTAAGCAATGGTAAGATACTTGATATGAAAAGCTGTGGCTATCATCTTTTCATGGAAAGATTGCTTCTTATTGCTTTTTCTAGACTCCCAGATCCTATATGGAGGGGTTTAACTGAGTTGAGTCAATTCTTTAGGGAATTGTGCTCAATAGTTCTACAAGAAGAGAAATTGTTCTAAATGCAACAAAATATTCCCCTGATAATATGCAAGCTTGAATGGATTTTCCTACCAAGTTTTCTTAACTCATTGGAGCATTTACCCATTTATTTGCCATCTAAAGCAAGGTAAATGGCCCTATGCAATATCGAATATATCCATTTGAGATTTCTTAATAGTTTGAAGAAGAAATTCAGCAACAAAGCTAGACTCGAAAGTATATATGAAGCTTATTAGATTAAGGAGATAGCTCAGTTTTGTTAATACTACTTCAACTTTAATATGTAATGCCAAAATACAAGAGTTAGTAAAAATGATAACAGGGGAAATGAATCAACCATAGAGCCAATTCTTTCCATATTCAATCTTCTAGGACACTCTATTGAGTTTTGGCAAGAGCGATATTTGGATGATGAAGAATTGAAATAAGTCACAATAAAACATATTAAATTGTCAATAAGTCGAGCTCTTTAAAAAGTAAGTATTTGTATAAGTTTCTTAATAAATCATTTATATCATTAACTTTGATTTTATCAAATTTAAAATACTAATTTCCTAAATTGTTATTCCCTATGGTATGTTTGTTCATTGGTTCAAGACTATGTATCCAAATATGCAAGATGAAGACATTGAAGCAATGTTCAATGCTCAGTTCACTTCCTAATTTCACTCTTTTATATGTATAACCAACAATTAATTTTCCTATATGACATTGTTTATAGTTGTTTGATGAAATTTTGATATAAAATGGTGTTATTCTCAGGTTGACAATCTCTCAAATGGTGTGGTCAATCAATATATGTTGGATTTAGCTTGGATCTAAAGACAATCAAAATATTTTCAATGTATTTTGTCAATGAGTATAAGTTTCACACATAACAATAGAGTTAAGGGGAAAAGAATAATTAATAGTGGAGTATGTTTGAAAGGCAAAAGGAATGTCATAATAAGGGAAGATGATTTTTATGGCATTCCTAAAGAGATTGTACAACTCTAGTATCCAAGATTGCTAATCAAAAGGATGGTACTTTTTCACTGTGAGTGGTTTGATCTTGTGTTAGGTTATGGTATGAGAGTGCAACCCCAATATTGCATAGTTGAAATCAAACATACAAGATGATATATGAAGTATGATCCTTTGATTGTTGCACAACAAGAACCATAAGTGTATTGTGCACCATACTCATGAACAAAGAAAGGTAAACAAGATTGGTGGGTTATTATCAAGGCCAAGCCCTAAGAAATAGTCAAGAATAAAAACACAATAAAACATGTTTATTAGGATGATCATATGCCATATGCACCTCAATTAATTACAATAGATGATTCAATTGTTAGCTTGCATGATAAAGATGGTGGATGGGCTAATAGATGTAGAATAAGAAAGTAATGTTGACAAAGACGAAGAAAAGGTTGAAGATGATGAAGAAAAATATGCAAAGGAGGAATCAGATGAATGAAACTACCATTGGATGTATGACATGTTAATTTGTTACTTGTACATATGGGTGTTAAATTACTTTCTTCATGTTTCAATATATATATGATTATTTTCTAATTATGTCATGTATGAATATTTGCATATGACAGTCCATAGGGGTACTGGACAAAAAGGTAGAGGACAACTGTCACAAGGACAAAGTTCTCCCCATGATTTCCTTAGTAGCAGTTCACTTGCGATTATTGACCAAAGCTTCTAAGCTGTCATTTCTCATGGTTACACTTTCATGCCCACATTGTGACCTTCATCTAGCTAGATAAAGCCACCTACATAGGCATCGATGTAGACACATTCATAGCAACAATAGGACCCATCCCCAAAGACAACTAGGACACCATCATAGATAGGGACTCCATCTTCAAAAGTGGCATTTACCTCTAGACAGCCTCTATTCCCTGGGATACTTGTACTTTGTCCTGAGAAGACCATTATGCCATATAGGACGGGATTTGTATTTTTGATTATGAACTTTATTTTTGACATGAACTTTAATTTTTAATTTCTTAACTATGTTTATTTTTATTTGCTAATAAGGTTTTTCCTAACTCATGATCCAGTAGGCACTATACACCACATCATCATGAGCGAGTATGAGGGTAGCCTACGTGGAAGAGTATTCCAGAGCCCACCCACAGGATGCTATATGCGAAGTTCAAGATAAAGTTTTAATACTTAATTTATAATTTAAATTATCTTTTTAAATTGTTATCTAACTATTTGATGCTTTCCTTGTTTTTTAATTGTAGAAGTATTAGAAATAGAACCTTTCTTATGAGAAAGGCATGCGGAAGAACTTCAACTATAAGGGTTCCAACAAAATGAAGGATATGATGGATAAGGTGCGAAAGAAAAAGCCCACTCAACTTGACTGGATCAGAGATGATTCTCAAGTATTAGGAAGACCCTAAATTCAAGTCCAAGTCCAAGTAAAATAAGAGAAATAGGGCCTCAGATGTAGATGGATAGGGTTCCTCCCTACTCATTGTTGGATCCATCCCCACAGCAAAGCAACAACAGTGTATAGTAATGTTATTTTAACTTAGTGTTATTTATGTCATTTACATTGTTGTAATTCCGTTCATGTCACAATTTATATTGTCTATGAAATTTTTCATGTTGTGTAGATAGTTGAGACTAGGGTGAAACTACCTGTGGATAACTTATTTCATCACACCCACACCCAAAAAAAAGGTCCAGTAGGTCTCGCCTCGAACTGCACAATCCTGTGTAAGTAGTTTCTTTTAACTTGCATTTTTGTTATTAATGTATTATATATTTGATAGTAAAAATATTACATTTATAATATTAAATAATTAATTGTTTAAATTTATAGAAGGAATTCAACAAAAGAAAGGAGAACTTGGCATAGACTCAGGCTCATAAAGGTCCTAAAGTCTTTAGGGACTGGCTGGTGATGTGACAAGGCCATCTAATTGTGATTCATAGGTAGACACTGTGGAAGGGGGACCAAAAAGGGACATGTTTATAGGTTGGGGTCCGAGGCCATCATGACAATGGATGCATCGGATGCTATATCTTACACAAAGAGTGTGACATGCTACACTGAAGTAGCTTATGTATACTATTGTTGAAATGTAGTAGTAAATGCAAGTTATTTTTGATTGGATAGAACACCCTATATAGACTCAATAACAGTAGCAAAGCCAACATTTGTCACCCCCTCCTCCACCTCATCTTCATTCATGTTGCTACTATTAACCCCTTGCCTACTACAAGCCACCTGTCACCTACATATATCTACCACCACTGCAACCACCGCTATAGGTGACAGTGCGACCACCACCAATTGGAGGTTCCGGATGGCCTAATACTATCCCATAACAACAGCAGCATTAGCAGGATGCTACATGGAATTAGGAGACTGATGATCAATTTTTTTCCAATTTTGGGTTGTAGTTATATATTTATATTTTTATTTGAATAATATATTTTATACATCATTAATGTGTATTACAAATTATTTTACTAATTTTATATATTTATAACTATTCATATGTAACATATTTTAATTTTTATTATAAATTAAATATTAATTTTTAGAAATTAGAATTAAAATATCAAAATTAATTTTTTATTACTAATTAAAATTATTTTTATAAAAATTAAATATAGAATTTCAAAAAATTATATTTTTCCAATGGATTTCCAATGCCTTTTGGATGGATTTTTTGATGGATTTCTGAAGGAATTTTCAAAAAATTGGCAACAGATCTTTGATGGCTTTCCAATGAATTACTAAGACTACTTCAACTAATAAAATAGAAAAAAAAATTATGTGAGAAAACCATCCCCTCAAAATCCAGTGGAAAAATCTGTTGAAAATGAATTTTCAATAGATTTTTCTAATGGAAAAAATTTTTTGACTATGATTTTACCAATGACCATCTTATGTCAGAAATTAGTATTTCGATGGATTTTTTTATAATTTTCAAAGAAATTTTTCATCAAAAATCATATGTGTTTTTGTGATGTGTGTTGGTGGAAAGGTGGTGATGGCAATAATAAAGATGGACTAGTGTTCGACAAGATGGCGATGATGATGAAGGAGAGATGGAAACATTAGTGATGGATGTTTATGGTGGTAATAGCAATCATTGGTGGTGATAATGGTAGTGTGATGACAGTCTTAGCCACTAATGGCATTAGTAAGAGTATTTGCTAGTAATGGGATTATCAAAATTGATAGCAGTAGTCATAACCGTTACATTAAAGGTGGTGCCAGTGGCAACTATAGTTGCCACTACCATATTGACGATGGAAGCAGTGATGGTGGGCTATCATCACCACATTAGTGGTGGCAGTAACATGATTGCTACCATTATATTAGCCATGATGTGTAGTGGTAGATGGTAATTAATGGAGAAGGAATTGATAGAGAATTTTTTGTCTCATTTTTAATTATTTTAAGGTTAAAATATATCAAATCCCCTGTATTTTGAGTCATATGTATATAACTCTCTGAACTTTAAAAATATATATCTAACCTCTTTGTATTTTAAGTTATATGTACTTTATCTACTTCTATTTATTTTTCACCTATAAACCTAAGGGAATTTAGTGCATTTAACCCACAAATAATATATATTATAAAAAAGTAAGACATGTATAAATATTAGGTATTATTGTCAATATAAAATTTGATTAATTTTAAATTATTTTAGCTTTATGAATTATAAACACATTAATTTTATATAAAAAGAAGTAATTTAGTTAGAAATATTTATAACAAAATAATATATTTTTATAAAATGTACTAAATCCCTATATTTCAAGTGAAAAATGTTATATATGTGTTATATATATATATATATATTGTAACATAAAATGCAACAAATCCTCTAAGTTTTTAAAGTATAAGAGAGTTAAGATGCATTTTTTATAGGGCACGACTAAAAGTATAAGATAATTTGATGTATTTTAGCCATTTAAATATAAATTTTATTTATCAATTTTTATCTTTTGCCTCATAATACTATACAATTTATCAGTTCTTGTATAATAGTGAAATAAAACTATACTGTATAATCTATGCACTAAATTATAACATAAGATTTGATGTCTTACTTATCTTGTATTATAATGTATCATACTTATATAATTCACCAAATGAATCATACGAACGTCGTTTATCACCCTTTTTTTTTTCTTTTTATCTAAAATCCAATATTCATTTAAATAATAAAGCGAATTAACCAAATAAAAATAGAAAGGGGCTGTTACCCATATCCGACTAATGCAATGATGAAAATGGAAGATAAAGGTTAATATCTATCAATAACGTTTAAATAACTAAAAACAATATTTGAAAATTAATACTGAAATGCCTAACTCTATAGCTAATTACTCTCAATATACTTATCTCAAACAAAACAAAACCCAAATTAAGATACCAAAATCTTCAAGCTCAAGTTTCTAACTAAAACCCAAATTAAGATACCAAAATCTTCAAGCTCAAGTTTCTAACTAAACAAGCAAAAAATTTAAAAAAAAAAAAGAAATTAAGGTGCTAATTATCATTATCAACGGAAATTAAACACCGGCAATAATAACTTCAACGTAGACGCCCGGCTCCATTTGAATAGAGGTAACACTTTTAACAACTTCCGGCGTGCTATAGAGGTCAATCACTCGCTTGTGAATGCGAAGTTCAAATCTATCCCAAGTATTGGTTCCTGTACATTAATATTTGACCAATTTACATGAGAAAATAACACCAAATTAAGAATTATTAAAACAGGTTAAACTTTTTCTTATAAAAAAAACAAAAGCATAATTCAGAGTTCGGTAAAACACATTTCACCAGATTAGATAATGACTAATTTAGGATGAATCTCTGGTCACTAAACCATTTATTTTGCACTTGAATTCGTGACGAACCCAATCTCTATTTGAACACGAAGCCAGGTGCCACTAAAACATGTCAAAATTTTCCAAAACATGATATCTAGATAAATAACAAAAAAGGTGTTTATGTTAAATATTATAGCTAGCTAATTTAATTGCATGCCTTTCTATTTCCCCTTCCATAAGATACACAAGACAATGATCTTTTAAAACAAAACTGAAAGTTGAAGTTGGGGTCTCAGCAAAATTTATTTGCCAATTCTTCTCCAATAATATCTAGGAATGATAAGTTTTTTTAAAAAAAACCAATAAACAAAAAGAAATTGAACAAATTACACTTATTTCTTCTAAAATTTATTATAATTATAATAAGATGAGTTTATATTTTTAAAAATAAAAAGATTAAATATAATCAGGTCAAATCTTATGGGTGGTGAATTCCACTATAAATAAAAAAAATTGCAATAAAGTTAATGTATGATATCTCTTCTTTTTTTTTTTTTTTTTCCTTCTTCTTAGAGAAGTTACCTTCACCACAGGGAGTCTTTCTGGTAGTTATACGTAGAGTCTTGGTTGGCATTCTTGCTGGTCCCTTGACCCTGATATTCTTGCTCTTTGCACTCTCAATCAAATCACGACAAACTGCAATTGCACACAAATTACGAGCAAGTGAATAAGAAAAAAAAAAAAAATCTGATTGCATCAACTCAACCCTAAACCTTAATTAAACATAAACTTATACTGTATAACTTTTTATAGCTTTAGTGTTCAGTTTTCTTTGTTAAATTTATATCCAACGTCAAATAATATACGCAGTAGAAATCAAAGTGTGATCAACCACAAATTGAATGCCAAAAAAAAAAAAAAAGCACATGAAACAATATTCGTTGGAAAAGAATGCAAACTGATAATGAATATAGTAAAAAACTAGAAACCCATCAATCCTCTTTTCTGATACTCAATTACACGTAGATTTTACGTGAAACAATCACACAAAAATTATAATTTTACCTTTTGAAATTGTATAAAAAAATTCTTTAAAATTTTTCTCACTTGTATATAATTAAAAATTACAACTTTGAATAAAAAGAATAGAAAGAAATATAAATTTTTTTCGCAGAATTGATAAGATGACGTATTATATGAATTTTTGTAAGTATTTACTCAAACATAATCCAATAAGTAAATATAATACAAAATCTGGTTTTACAGTGTAAATGATAAACCTTTCTCGAGTTCTTTGACCTTCTTGGATGTGAGAGTAATCCTAATCCTATTAATGCTTTCTCCTGAGTCCTCCAAACCTATTTTGGTTGGCTTGAGAGGTGTGCAGCCTGCTTCAGCCATTTTTTTTTTCTCCTTCTATACCAAACAAAGAGTAACTATGAACAAACACAAACGATAATAATTGCTTTGCCCTAGGGAAAGAACTTTCTATAGAATCGAAAAAATAGAGACGCAGTTAATGCTCTTATTGCTTTACCTTGAAGAAAGAACTTTGTTTAGAATGGAAGAAAGAGAAGCGCCACTAATGCTCTCATAGCTTTACCGTAAAGAAGGAACTTTATATAGTGACAGAAAGAGAGACGCAGCTAATCCTCTTGTTATTCTGCCTCTTCTATAACAAATTTAAATCTAATGGAATTAGGTTAAGCTTTTGCGCTTTGAGAATGCTTATCCTGATTTGATAACTTGTAATATTTTAGGTAATTATCTTTTCCTTTTATTTTCTTCTAGTTAATTTAATTTCCTTAATTAATAGTTATTATTTTATTTTAAAAAAAATAAGACATATCTAAAATTGTTCTATAACTTTTAATTTAATAAACTTAATTTATTATTAAAATCAAATATCTTATAAATCTATTTTTTATATATTTTCACGACCATACTTTTAATTGATATATCAGTATTTAATTGATACATTAATTATTATATTTGAAAAATAAATTATACATAAAAATTATTTTAAACAAAATTATTGAAGAATTGACTATTCTTTTTAACTTTTATATTTATATATAGTTATATACCCATTGAAAAAAAAATTAAATCATAAAATTAGACATACTTATGATATAATTTAATGTATAAAAATAATCTTGTCCTACATGAATTTACATTTGACATACTTATGACTTATATATAGATTTATTTTGATATATTTCTCTATTTTTCTTCAAATATTGTTTACATACAGAAGTTAAGAAATTTCATTGAATTTCATATAAAAAATAAGATTCTTATTCAATTGTTTTCTCCAATATTTATTCCTCTATGAAAAGTGTTATTCAATTTTTTCGTATTGAATTGTTTAAAATATAAGAAATGAATTTATAATATTGTATTCTTATGTTTCAGATATCATTAAATTTAATATTAAATCAATTCATTCTTGCATAAAGTATATATCAACCACAAAATACGATTGATTTATTAATCCTTATATTTGAAATAAATTATTAAAAAAATTATTTTAATGAGAATAATTGAGAAACAGAATAATTAAAGAAAAATAAATTACAATATTAGACATATTTAAGATGCATTGAACTATAATATGAGAAAAAAAAACTTAATTATAAGCTATAAAAGGCAAAAATCATGTTTAACCATTTTTCAACTATCCAATTTAGGGAATGATATCTCGTATTTAAACCAAAATTAAGCTATCTACTTAATTACCTCTAAACTATAGTGTTCGGTTTCAGCTAGCAACAGTAAAGGCTCTCAACCATGGCACAGCAGTTGGAGCGGTGGAGTCAGCCGAGTGCCTATGTATCTCATATTTAAACCAAAAGTAAGCTATCTACTTACCTCTAAACTACTGTGTTCGGTTTCAGCTAGCAGCAGCCAAAGCTCTCAACGATGGCACAGCAGTTGGAGAGGTGGAGTCAGCCGAGTACCCATGTGTCATGGTGACAGAACGAGATTACTGTCACTGTCGGCGTTGCAGTTACTGTCCACTAGCCCTCAGCTGCTGTCCGGCACTGCAAGATTTTCGACGACAGTGAACTGGTCCAATGGCTAGTCTGCTTCCTAACAGCAAGGCCCGAACAGAAAGTGGTCTTGCTCGGTTACGTGACTGAGGTCGGTCCACTCCTCATACGGCTGTGCCATGAAGCCCTATGGCAGATGGAGTTGGAGTTCAGGTCAAGGACAACAAAAGCATGAAGGAACTATGTTCTGCAACACGGCCCTGTTGCAGTACGACACACCCGAGCTCTTACTATACCAGGTGATTTTCGAACTGGAGAAGCTAAGGCTTCAACCGGTGCTGATTTCAGTCTGACTAGACAAGCAGTGGCTGGAATAGGATGAGCTCCGAGCAGAACAGGGGCTGGTTGTGTGTCTTGTGGGCAAGACGAGAGGACCACTTCACTCCGCACAATAAAGGCAAACAGATCGGACTGAGGAGATCAAAGGGTGGCGGTTGAGAAGTCATGGGCGGTGCTGGTTCAGTAGCTCTGCTTCTGGTGGTCAACTGTGCACTCAAGCAGAGAAACAGGGGAGACCGGAAATGGGGTTTCTAGAAAAAGAAAAAAAAAGAACAGGGGGTGGCTGCTGAACTAAAATAAAAGGTCTTTTTTTTAAAAAAAAAGTCAAATACATTAGACTATAATTACACAGTGACTCACAGCTAAACCCCTTTTTATCCTGGTTTTCTTCTTTTGTTTTCCGGCAACATCAAAAGACATATAGAGACTAGGGTAAAACAAAAGCAATAAGGTCTCTTTCATTAATTTTACTTTCCTATTAAAAGGAAGAACTAACCTGTTTTAAAAAAAAGTAATACATTGAAAATTATAGCATTCACAAAATGCCATTCTAATTATATATATTTTTTGTCTATCATAAAATAAGTATTACTAATAAAATGAAGCCCAATAAATATAAACTTATTTAAATTAAGTTTTATCAATTCTTAAAAAAAAATTCAAATCAAAGATAAGATATCATAAAAAAAATTATAACATATTCAATACACAATTAAAAAAAATATCATGCTTAATTAAAGATAATTATTAATGATGTATAAAAATACTTTTAATTTAATTTGACAAATCTTCTATTCATAATTATTGGATGAAGGACTTAAACAAAATTGTATACATTGAATCAATTTTTGTAATATAAAAAAATAATATATTCATCTTCTAAGGAGCTTGATTTCTTAGAAGGATAGGCATTTTTACCATTAGATTATCCCTTTTTTTTAAAATTTTAAAGTAAATGAATCAAATAAAAATGATAAATATTAATAAAAAATGGCAATCTAATAAATGTTTTATAAAATTATTTTTTTCTTATAATGAAAGTCATAAATAATACGCTGAAAGTCTTGTATTCAAACCTCGAACCTACTGAGCAAATGTTTTGCTTTGACTGTAAAACCAAATAGTGAGGCTGCAAAATAGAAACTCCAATACACCAAATATTGCCTTTTGACAAAACCATAACTCGCCATTCCTCAACAATATCCAATTTTAACACATGATATTCAACGCATCCATGTTTTGTATTAAATAGCCTAGCAGACCAACAGGTGATTCTCAAATTTCTCATTACTTTAATTCTTCATTTCCCTGCTGCAGTTTGAATCTGTTTCTAGCTTCACTCGAGTCTTTAGACCACGTAATTCACAGTTTCATGCCAAACTAGCCAATCAATAGTCAGGCAAGAAATGGATATCATGACCATATTCATATCACGTACGGCGGATGTCTTAACTTCATCCCTGTGGAGTCTAATTCCATGGACTGCAAATCCACCATCACGTTCACCAAAAACAAAGCTACCTTCAGCCCTGTAATCAACATCATCTCCAACTAAAGCCCAAAACTCTAATTCATCCAGAAGAATCAAAACAATCTCCAAAATCAATTCATAAGTCAAATCCAAGTATTGTTCATTGCTGCACTCTCACCCGAACACCAAAACATCGATCCTCACGACTGCCGTCATTGTCGTCGTTCGTGTTCTTCCCATCTTTTGTAACGGACGACGTGATCGGAACTGAGAGCGGCGATTACATGACCTCTTCTCTCTCCAATATTGAGGGATTTTAAAAAATGGCTGAAAATGTAAGAATAATTTTGTGGACTAACATAAATCATGTTTTTATAATTAAAATACAGATTTAATATTTAAGTTAATTATGAG
>JANHAO010012250.1:0-16488 GCA_026873985.1 Saraca asoca | reverse complement strand
ATGTAATAACACAGCTGAAATAAGTCAGTTTGGACCTTAAAAAGCTTAGTGAGAGGACAATTAAATGAGTAAAATATTTTGTTATTAATAGTGCCTATGAAAGTTGGTCATATGCACACTTGATTGCATTAGGACGGTGTCAGGAAGTAGGTTGTTCTAATGCGATAGAAATTTAAATTGAAACTTAAAAAGGATACAATCAAAAGCTGAAATGGGAGAGCTCGCATCTCGGGTGCTAACTTCCAAACTAATTTACTGAGAATTTGCTCAGACTATATACATCAGAATTTGGGCTATTGTTACATACTTCATTATACGACTAAAATATGGTTCTCACTACAGCGAACTGCCCTTGATTGGGATCTCGTTGGGACTGAGAGGGCTATTACCCTGCAAGTTGTAGCATGTACTCTTTTAGATGGCCTCTTTTGATTAGATCTTTGATCGTATCTCTGAGGGCTCGGCAATCTGAAGTGTTGTGCCCAGCTTTATTATGGTAAGTGCAAAACTTGTTCATGTTTCTATTTCCACAAGGAGTCCTCAAAGGATGAAGAGTCCTGAAGTCTTCTCTACTCTTTTTTGTTGCAAAAGTCCTATCCAGACTGTCTAACAGGATGTTGTAATGATCATGACGACCTAGAGGCTAAGGACGCTTAACTCTCACTTTCTTTGCGAGCTAGCTATTGGGATCAGTTTTCTGACCCTCATTGTTTCTTTTCTTACTTTGCTCAGAGCCTCTTGCCTTGTCCTTCTGATTCTCTAAACCAAAGGTCTCTGAACCACCTGATTTGCTTGGTAGCTTGATTGTAAAATTCACCAAGGTCCACCATTGGGGATTTGTATATACTTTTATATAACTTGCCATCCTTACAAAGCCCTGCCAAGATTACTATCAGGATGCTCTCATCAGATGGGCTCTTTACATTATCGATCTCGTGCCTAAACTGGGTAATGCACTCTTTCAACAACTCATGCTTGTGTTAAAAGATTGTAGCAAGATGGCAAGGGGCGCGAGCTGCCTCTTCAGCACCCTGTATTAGTTAAGAAATTTTCTTGACACTCTTCTCAACTGTTGATACTACGAGCTAGGAGACTCCTAAATCACGTTCGAGGTGTATCTCCCAATATAGTTGAAAAGATACGACATTTAATCAGCGGGTTACTTGTTTGGAGATCCATCTGGATGTTGAACATATTCAGGTAGTTGCACGAGTTGCTATCCCCATTGTACTGTAGGATAGAAAGGATTTTGAGCTTATGAGGGAGGGACTCCATCTCAATTTCCTTGGAAAAGGGAGTTCAATCCTCTAAACGACTTCGATCATCTCAAGCTTGAGGGCGTGCCTCTAACTGCTTCACCCTCTGAAGCAATTCTTCTACCAATGAAGTCAATGCCCTAAATCGTTGGCTAGAGGCCTGATGACTCTTCCTATCTTCTTGATCGCATGAGTGGTGACCTGAAACATGCTCCTGATTAGCTCGGTTTGAACTTGTAGCTTGCTGCTACTGGTGAATGTTCCCAGGCATAATAGCTTCAACTTGCCTTTGTAAACACTGAGCCTGCACTTGTGCCAGCATCTGCAATGCCTCGGCCATTTTTCTCACTAAACCTTTTAATGCTTCCTAGCATTGGTGCCATGTTTGCACTCCATCAGTTTCAAGGACAATAACGGGAGGTTGGCAACAAGCCGAGAAGAGCAAACCATTGGCGACCCCGACGGTGGAAGAACTTGTTGTATGACCCTCAAGTTGGTTATTGACAGCATCTGGCTTCCTGATGGCTTTTCCCCTGGCCATTACAACTAAATAGAGAATGAACAAGAATATAGAAAATCAACTAAAACTCAAATGAGTCCCCATAGACGGCACCAAAATGTTGACGGTAGATTTTGGTTCTATCAAAATCCAACCAACCGAAAAGATTCTTTTGGGATTCAAACTGTCTTCTGATTAAATAAGATGAAGAATGAAGGAGTTGGAAAGGAAGAGCAGTAAGCACGTAGTATTTTTAACGTGGTTTGGCCAAAACTGGCGACTCCAGCCCTTACATCCACGGTAGCTTTTTATTAGTCTGGGAGAATTTTTATAAAGTTTCGATACAAGGATCCAACCTCTTTTACTGTGATCTCCTTCCTCTTATTTATAGAGACCGGGGAGGTTACAATTGTAATTATATAATTTGTATTTCTATTTCATCAAAATAAATGTACAAGATAGCTTAGACTACTACAAAATGTCTTCTATAAATTACTGGCTGACTTCTAAAGTTTGCTTTCTACAGGTGGGTCCTGCGTGCTGCTTCCTATAGACTGGTCCCGCCAACTAAGTTTGAGAAGGTCGCTGCTTCATGGCTTCCCTCAACAAGCTCTTAGTTGGGCAAGATGTAATATCCGTGAACTAGGACTCTATTTGGGTCGCTGCTGGCCTTCGATCAGCGAGGACAAACTTCCCGATGCGAGCTCGCCTTTGATAATGCGAGTTTGTGTATAGTGAGATGCTGGCTATGCAAGTTAGGTCTCATCCCTTAGCGGCTAGTACTTCTGCCTTGTTCTATGCTCGTGCAGATGGTGGTCTAGCAAGCTCGACTATTTTCTTTCTTAGACCTAATCTGCTGCCGGGCCTTCGTTAGCCTATTTCACAAAATTGGAAAATGCCTATAACAAAATCTAAACAAGATGAGCTCATTCAAACCATGGTCCACGCGAACTAGGCTAGCCCATAGACCAACATCTTTCTTTTTGTTTTTAGTTTCAAAATTCTTAGGCCATATCTTGCTACACATGCACATACATTAGAAAAAAGTTAGAGCTCATTCCACTTAAATCTAAATGGCATATTATTTAGAAATAATTAAACTCACCCCATTTTAACCCAAATGCCAAATCCAATTAAGTTTAATTACACAAAAAGAAAAAAATGGAAATGAAATTTCAAAATTATTTTTAAAAAATTTTGAAAAAAAGAAAAAAAAATTCACAAACCAATCTGGTCCATCTTAGGACGAGATTAGATCATGGAAAGTTAATCCCATTTAAAAACAAGCGTAAATGAACTAACTTTGTTTAGATCTGTATTTGTGTAGGACTCGATCTATCCGTTTAGCACCCCTAACTATATCAACAAAATGATATTCATACATGCTAGTTACTATCAAGATTTAGTTTAAAAAAAAAAGTAATGTAAAATATGTAATTAAAAATTAAAATTAAATATAAATACTTAATTATAGACTTTTAAACTATAATTAACTTTATTTAATTTTTTGGTTTGGGCTTAGTTATAGCTCTCTTTTTTTTTTCCTTTTTCACTTCCTGTATAGCTTTTAACTAAAGGCTTGACGCTCTTGAGTGGACGGGAGGATCGCCTTTCCTAACGTAGCTCTCATTGGGCTTAGCTTGCTAATAGTGCTTCAGACATGGGGCAAAATCACACACACACGGCACACTGCCACACATCTGAAGATCTTACCTCAGAATGGCCACTATACAGTAGATGTCGATGCAGCTATTGATTGCTATACTTACTTGAGCGCTGCTTCTTCTGTCCCTGGAAACATGATTCTAAGTTGTAGTTTGTCAGTAATATTACTATTACCTTAGATTTTAAAATTATAATTTTCAATAATTTTATTTTATAACAATTATATTTTTTTACATTTGTTTATAATTTTAATAATCATAACAAAATTGTAAGCAACCACAATTTAAAATCTTGATGAAAGATCCCTAGGAGAATAATTGCAAACTCGCCTATTCTGGCTGAAGCTATAGGTATGAGAAATGCTTTTATTCTGGGTCATTTAGTGAATATTGACGATGTTAGTTTCGAATCTGATAGCAAAAATTGAATTGCTACTTGTAGTGTAAATTAAATCATTGGAAAATTCCCTCAATTATGAATGGCATTCCTGTCATTTCCGATGAGCAGATACAAACCGGACAATTTGACCAAAAAAAAAAAAAACGAAGCAAGAAGTCATAATTTTCTGTATTAATGTAGTACATTAATACAAGAATAATGAAAATTCCTAGCAAATACAACGTGTGTGCTCTCTAACCAGTAAACTTTCACTTTCTGGGCTAACTTATAACACATATTTTATAATTTTAAGGGTTAAATCTTGTTCTTAGTAACTTTAAAATTTTAGAAATTAAAATAACACATATTATTTATTAAATTATATAATTTTTTAATAAATTTTTATATGTTATTTTTTCCAGCGTCAAGAGAGAAGAGGTTGTTCCGAAAGAACAGAAAGCGGTGAAAAAAGTGAGAAAGGGTAGAATAGGGAGACTGGCTCGAAGAAAGAGGAAAGGGAAGTTGATTCATTCATTGAGGGAAGAGCATGCATGCAGAAGCAGTGCAGGAGGGGATGTTAATGATGCCTTTCAGAATATTCATTCATAACATCTCTCACTCAAAAGCTTTTCATGGGGATTCGTCCCAACCTTGTCCAATCCATGCACGTGATGACCTTTGTCAACCATTTTCTTTTATAAAAGTCAACACCGACAAAAAGCATCCTGAAAATGATTTGACCACCACATTTCACTGCCCTTATTGTACACCAATTTTATAAATACTTTCAAAATTCATCAAATCTTAAAATTATTAATTAATATAATTTTATCATCAAATAATTAATTATGTTGATAAATAATTCATTAAATTCACATATAATATAAAAGAATTAAATTTTTTTTTTAAAAAAAATCAAGCATAAGTTAAATCAAAAGCTCTCTACGTTAATTTATTTTCTATCTCGTAGACTTATTGAAAATGATAGAATGGAACACGGGTCAACCAACCCTGCATCTGTTGCAATAATATTTTTGCATAGCAGGCTGTAAAAGAGGAAACAATGTTTCCCTGTGCATGAATTTCAAACTCATGATAGCAGTGTTGTTCATAGTCCATTAGTCACAACTCATCCAACGGAATACAAAGCCAATAATTGAAAGGGCAACAGACATCTTGTTTGTTTCAGAGTTGAAGTATAATCACATCACTCGACCTTCGCAGGATTAGTGCATGCCAATTTAAATTATATTTATCCCTTTTTAAATTTATTCTAATTATATTTATATTTTTTCTTTTTAAAAATATATATTTACTTTTTTTATTTATATATTTTAAACCTATATTTAATTTTTTCTATAACAAAAAAATAAAGGACATAAATATATCTTATAGAAATAGTAGAACATGAATATAATTATGCTAGACCTAGTGCAATTTGCACTTTAAATAAACAAAAAGCTGTCTGACCGCAAAACGATGGCTTTCTTGCTGCAGTGGATTAGCAACTGCACAGCTTCCGGTAGTACTTATGATACTAGGCTAAAAAAAAGGTTGAGGTTAGCCTAAGCCATGCTATATCTATCTATATATCCTGCGCAAAAGATGGGTGCACAAATAAAGATGCTTTGTTAGCTCACTTTGCTGCAAAGGACTGGAATTCAGATTGCAATCTTATCTAATATTGCCAATACAGCGAGTTTCATAATTGCATTTTAGAAGTTAACTCATCCTTTGATGTTGATGAAACTGAAATATTGTAATTCTGTCTAAGTGTGACAACTACATTTTCAATCAAACTTAGGTCATATTATTATTTATTTTTTCGACTTAGTTGTAGTTTTTGTTCAAAAGATCAATATGTGATAGTGGTTTTAAAGATTCTTTACATTTTGTTTTATGATAGGAATGATTAAATCACTATATTCATATACACAGTAAATCACGATCAAACATTTGATGTAAAGGAATGTAAAAAAATACAGACTTTCAAATAATATCAAATATCATCCCAGTTAAAGATTTTCAATATATTTTCTACTCTTTTATCAATTACAAAATAATTCTATTGCATTAAATTTATTCAAGATCCTTGTAATAAAATAATGATCTAGTGCGAGTACATCAACTCCGATCATAATTTGCTAGTTGTGTTTTAAAGCGAAGTTTGAGAAAAGGACGAGAAGAAAAACAAGACAATGTAGGTTTTGGAAATGAGAACAAGAAAAGAACAAGAGATGAGGACAAAATGAAGGATGAGAACAGGGAAAGAGGCAGGAGCAGCAAGAGTGAGAATTGTATGAGTATGAAGCTGAAGCAGCAGATTCCGCAGTGGGTGGGAAGACATTAATGGATTGAGACCCATTCGTACGCAACAGCTGATCTGATATACATTCATACATATACTGAGTCACTGACACATCATTTTTTTTTTCTGGCAGAGTCCTGCATGTGGTTCACTGGTGCACTCAGTACTCCACCACCCACCACCACTAATACTATTTTTCCTTCCCTCCTCTTTGTCTTCCTGTCTCAGCCACTTTTCTCCACTCCCATCTTTCTGACTCTCTTCTTTATTATGTGTGCCACGTAACCCCTTTTTTTTTTTCTAAAAAATAAATTTCATTGTCTTTTGTAGCTTTTAATTATAGCCCATAATTTATAAAGTTATGTGTAATAATAGTATTACTATTATCATTATTATTATTACTATTATTATTATTATAAATTTTTATAATTTTATTTTATAATAATGATTTTTTTATAATTTTATTAATCAAAACGTAATCCCAATTACAAATGTAATATAGAAACATGTTCATGATATAGAATATATATAATAACAGGAGGAAGTTGTCAGAGATTGCCGTTGCCACTCCTTATTGCATTTGCTATTCATTTTGCATACTCGTGTGCAACAGCCTTGCATTTTGCATTCTCGTTTGTAATTTAGAAACATGTTTCTGAATGCTATTTACTATTTACCAACAAAAAAACAATAATGCTTTAATTGTAGTCAGATGTTTTGTAAAATTGCTATTTTTCATAAATTGTAACAATTGACTTTGTAAATAATAAATATGTATAAAAATATATCTTTGTCAACTGAAATTAAAATTTCTAAAATTAAAATAAAAATTGTAAAATATATAAAAAGAGAATTTAAAATTAATATATATATATATATATATATTCATAATATCTTAACTTAGGAGAATGAAAAGGGAAAGCCTTTATAATAGCCACGGTGCCACTCACCATTAGAGATGGTGGTAAAGGAGCTTAAATTTGATTTCAATAAATACAAAACAATTTTACACTATTATTGAAAATAAATGTGTCATGTTTATTAAAAAGTAAGATAATTCAGACTTTTTATTAATAGTAAGAGAAATTTTAATAGAAACCCAATTCACTGTAAGCTTGAGAGATAAACAGGTATAACATTTGTAAGATACATTTATTGGTGCTTCTGTCTCTCTCATCAAGCCTATGATGAATTAGGTTTACATTAGAAAATTGTTCAGCAATGGAAAAGTTTTAATAATTTTTTTAGTAATAATGTAAAATTTATTTATTCTAAAATAAATCTGAGCAATGTATTACATTAAGCCATTTATAGTTTGACACATGTATTAATAAACAAATTTATATTTAAAAAATATTTTATAAACAATTTAAAGTTAGTTATTGCACATGTTTAAAAAGACAAACTTATCTAAATTTTATCTCATTTTAAAAAAAACTAATTTAAAGTTATTTGATGTAATATATTAAATGTTTGTAAGTATTTTTTCATCAACTGGTGCTATACATGCCTAAAGTATAGGATTATTTATTTATTTATAATTTAAAGTTAAGTTCAAATTCCACAGTAAAATATTATCTACGTGAAATGTATATTTTCTTTCAGTTATAATTAAATTTACTTATGATTAAAATGTACTTCTAAAGGATGAAAGCGAGAAGATTTAAATTTCATGACTTAATACGCGTCAATAGGTTAATCAGATTTTAATAAATTAAAAGGACATCAAAATTAAATTGCACCCAGAAAAAGGTTTTATAAAAATATCACTAATTATATTTACTAACACTGCTCAAAATATGTTAATCCTTAATCAATTCATCAATAGTTGATCAGTTAATGATCGATGGAGTTGGTGTGTTATCCACATAGTCGAACAACTTAAAATATGAATATGTCAAAGAAGAATTGTATAAATTAAATTTTCTTATCAAACTAATGTTAGAAAAACATGATTAAGATAGTATAAATAATGTGACAGTATTAATTACTTAATAAAATTGTTTAAAATAATTTTAATATGCTAAAAATACATGATTACATATCATTCTTTTAGAGGTACATTAATTGATGCATTCGACAGTTATATATATATTACTTAGTATTCATTCTTTAAATTATCTTATTTTATATTATTTGAAATTTTACTTAAATATTAATTTAATTATCAAAATGTGTTGATTGATCACTTTTATTTTATATAACTGATTTAAACAGAGGTTCTGGGCTCTCCAAATCTTTTTCTACCATTCAACATTAGTATTTTGAGAAATTTTATTTGTCTTTTATTTTTCTTAATAGGTGTGAAAATAAAACTCAAAGAAACGTTGCCCAAAAACACAATGCAGAATTCTCGATGTTATAGCTCCTGAAATTATTCATGGAGTTTAGCATCAGAAAATTTGTTGTGATGATGAACCGAATTGACCGTCCCGACACGGGGAAATGTGACGGCTGAGTTGAGGGTGACGCGCAAACCAACAGTTCTTCGTGGAAAGCGTTACTAAGGTTTTGTCACTTCCAAAATACTCAAACGGCAGAAACAAACCCACCCGTCTAATCAAAACGACAGTACCGCAGCTGATGGAGAAGAATTCAGTCCATATGCATGGTGGTTTTAGTACGGATTTGCAGGTCGTGAATTACAATAATGCCCCTGCACAGTTGCCGATAATTACAGGGTTACCTGGAGAAAGAAAGAAGAGACTGAGGATAGAGTAGGGTCCTCGCGCACTTTGTAAGGGAGAGTGCTTTCAAGATTCTTTTTTTTTTTTTTACTTCTAATTATATTTCATATTATTATACTGAAAAGAATTTATAACTTTAAATGTATAAAAATCTGTCAGTTAAAAAAATATGAAAAAAAAGATTATTAATTCAAAGTTTGTAACTTCTGAGCTGTAAACTTTCTACATTAGATCGTTTTAAATATATTTATACATGAATTTTAATTTGTAGTGTCCAATGCAGGGGCGCGGCACTTCACGGTGATCAGAGGCCATGGCCCTTAAATTTTGAATTTTATTTATTTCATGTGTTTTTTTTTTAAAAAAAATGGTTAAATTGATCCCCTCAAAATAAATAATTAAATTAGTTCGCTACACAATCCCTAATTCTCTCCAATGAAATATTTTTCTTTATATAATAAATTAGTTTGTTTTATTTTAAATAGTTTAGTAGAACGATCTTCATTAGAAAGTTCAAAAATTAATTGAATCGTTTATCTGTCAGATTCAAAGTAATCTTTAAGTATGCCTCTGTATGTCTCTACTAGCAGTCTCAGTAAGTCAGTATGTCATTGACTTCGTGCCAGTAGGATTGTGGAACCTCTCATTCTTACCATTTTATTTAAAAAAAAAATTGTCATGAGTTCAATTTTAGTCAAGGCATTTATTTAAATTAATTTACTAAATGCATAAGTTGAAGGTAGAATTTTTTATTGAAATTCCCTTTACGTTTTTGTGTCTATCAAAAATTATTGAAAGAATGATATCAATATCAATCAAATTGATTAATAATTATATTATCTCATGGGTGTAGTGTCCAAAAATATAAAGAGATTCTTCCTTAGTTATTCTCATTTTACATTTACATTGTTGACTTTACCTTGCAAGTTTAATAAAGAGATTCTTATATTCTACATAAATAAATAAATATTTTTATTTTATTAAGAGAGAGAAAGATTTAATCTCTTTTTTTATTATTTTCTTATCACGTTTGAAAATTAAAAGAGACAGTCACAACATTTTTTTATTAATTCAATTGTATATAAAAAAATGATTTTAAATCTTGTATATAAAAAATTTTATGTTTATCTTTTTTTTAACATAACAAAAAAATGATAAAAGAAAAATAAAATGATTTATATTCAAATTTGATTCAAATGCATGCAAGATGCCCTACTTTTGAGAACCCAAATGTTTTCTCCTTTTTAATTTGTGACTATATCTTTTTTGATGGGGTAATAATCTTTATATGTTATAATGTATATTAAAAAATTTTGTTTGCTTAAATAGCACCTTCTTCCCAACATATATTTTTTGAAAAAAAAAAAAATCTTACCTTCTAAGTAAGTAAATAGTTTTAATGTGAAGGTAACAATTAAATTAAATAGCTTGTGAGAATAATAAGAAAATTATGAGTGTATGTCATTTTATTTTATGTACTTATTGTATGTACCTAACAACTTGTATGACTTTAGAATCAATAATTGACGTGTGAAGGTTCTTTGAATCACACATTTATTATTAATGTGATTCCTCTCCTAGTATTACCATATCCGTGTCGTAGGTACAAAAATAAAATGATACTGTCTGTGATATCACCATGTTGTTTGACTTGAGCTACCCTTGAAACTTTAAAAATAACCATATATATGACAAATTAAAACAAACTAATTATGAGCTGGATGATCTAACAAATCAAAATTAATGTAGACCTCCCACCCCTTTTTTTCAAAATTTGAACAATCAATCTATCCTTTTAAAGATTTCAGTATTTTTGGAAATTGAGGAAATTTCCCTCAACGCTTCATAAAACCCAGAAAAACGACTCTCTCTCATCGTTTGCCGATTAAGTCGGCGTCGTGCTGCTGCATACTAATACCTGCAACAACCCCTTCACCCCCACGCACTTCGTCTCTCTCTCTCTCTCTGCATCTGCTTCAGTGAACCAACAATCTCGAAACGTCATCTTCTAGGTACCCTAATCCACCTTGTCCGCCACTGATTTCTCATCAATTCCTATTTCCATCATATGAAATAGAATTCAAGATTAATCGGCTAAGTTTGTTATAATCCCAGTATTCTCATTTCTAACTAATTAAAGTAGTTTTTGTTTTTTATTTTTGTGTTGCAATTATGAATGTAGAACGATCGGAGATGTCTTCGTCAAATTCTCCGTGCGCGGCCTGCAAGCTTCAGCGGCGGAAGTGCACACAAGAATGCGTTTTCGCACCGTATTTTCCACCGGACAACCCTGACAGATTCCTTTTCGTTCACAAGGTGTTTGGCGCCAGCAATGTCGCCAAGATTCTCACCGAGCTCGACACTTCGCAGCGTGAAGACGCCGTCAAGTCCTTGGCTTACGAAGCTGAGGCTCGCGTCCGAGACCCAGTCTATGGCTGCGTCGGCCTTATCTCCATTCTCCAACACAAGCTCAAGGTATTGCAGACTGAGCTCCAACGCGCCAAAGCTGAGCTCGCCACCTATGTCGGCCATCAAGCTATGCAACCCACTCTGCAACCCCCGGGGATGATGACCCAACGCCAACCTCGTCACCCTTCTTCCGTGGCGGTTTTTCCGTACAATAACATTCATCCCTCGCCGACGGGGATTGGACATTGGGGGCAGTTTGTGGTTCGTGAGCCTCAGATGTTGGAGGCTCAGGCGCACTTGGCGGCGGCTATGGCGGTGAGAGAGCAACAACAGATGATGCAGCGAGAGATTTTGAGTTTAAATGGCGGTGGGTATGAGCTGAGTTTGGATTCTACTTCTGCTGGTAGTGGGTTTATGTCTTCTTCGCCTTCATTGGCTCTGGGTTGTGTTGATAATCCTTTTCAGATTCAGCCACAGCAAGGGGAGCGTCGTCAGCATCATCCTCTTCACCATCAACTTCAGGCACAGCTAATGCTCTCGTCGCAGGAATCGCAGACATCACTTCAGCAGCAGCAGCAGCCCAAGTTAGAAAGAGAGGAGGCTGGCAGTGCCCATCTTTCTTCCTGATTTCCCTTTTTGGTTCATACAATTTTCAACCTAGGTATGTTTTTAACTTTATGATTGCTTATATAAATGAAGGTTTCGTTTTTCAGATTAAGACATTGTCAAAATTAGTTACAACTTTTGTGTGTATAATCAAGTTAATTTTTTTGTAGCTGAATTAATCTTGTTTGATGCCAACTAAAATGCAACGTTATTAGTCATAGTCAGAAAAAGCAGAAAGGTTTAATGGAAAATTTGTCATTTCAGAATGAGAGGCATGTGATGTCCCATTCATAATTATGATATTGGGCAGGAAGTAAACTACAAGAAACGATGACTTTGGATTTGTCTACTTCTGCTTCACATTCTCTTTTTCTATTCTGAATAAGACAAACAGTTTATGTAAAGAGGATGGAATGGAACACATAATGATACTTAAAACTAAACTAGAATCCAAGTAGGAGTTTGCTGAAGGGATTCCTTTTTAATTCGGGTAATATATCAATTCAAAGCCTTGACTTGTGTACGCAGATTTTTTTTTCTCCATCTTTATCTTTACTTTCAGCCTCATTTTGATTGCTGCGCTCTACCTAACGAAGGCCTTGTATCGTCTAAAAGAGGATATAAGAATATCACCATATCAGGCTAAGAGGAGGTTATTGCTAGTTCAATATTTTTGTCAGCTTCTGCCAACAGACTTACAATGATTGATACTCTTCCACAAATATAAAGTATAAAATAGTCCTTTTCATATACTTCTGTTTTTTTTTTTTTCTCTTTACTGATGAGGAAACAAAATGACCATATAATGAATATTTGTTGCAATTCATGTCCTTTATGTTGAAATCGAAGTATTATGTGACTTCATTTAACATATTCTTCGGATTTTAATGCCTTTTTTTCTTCCTCTTGTGCAGTTCTGGACCCGGAGGCAAACTGGACATAAAGAAAAGTAGAGAGATACACAGACTCGCAAAAAGAGAAAGGGGATGAGGGAAAGATAGGCATATTAGACTGACTGACAGAAGCCTGCGTTGTTTTTGGGGTAGTTTGAACTTTGAACGTGAATAGATGATATGCATTTTGGTAATCTGCATTGGCATTTTTCGATTAGAACAGGTTTCTTTTTAGAGTTTGCAGACTTGTTTCAATATCCCTTTCCACATACGAAAAGGAAAATGTAAATGAAAGTTTATGAAGTATTCGAAACCTTTTTAAATTTCATCTCCATCATCTCTATCATCATAACATAGTTGTTGAAACGTAATGGCCACTTGTGTGATAATTCGAAGCGTGAAAAGATCAGTTTGAGGGAATCCTGGTCCTAAATGATAGCACTTTAGAAGCACGATACGAGTGCGTTTAACATTTTTACTAGCTATGATGCATACCCAATATATTTGGTATAATAATGAAATAATTGATTTTGATCACAATAATCAATTTTGAGAGGACTAATTATACTTAAATTAATTTAATCCAGTGCCTTTAACATGTCTATATAACAATCAACTGATTGATTTTTATCACAACAGTTGATGTTGAGAGAATTGATTATATATGAATCCATTTATATTTGATAACATTACTTGATTATTAATTATAAGAATTTTTTTTTATTTAGATGCTGTGTGAAAAATTATTTTTTCCATGTTCAATTATAAAAAGGATAGTAAAACAAGGCATTTGTAGTAAAAGTGAAAAAGTAAGAATAATTTATTCAGAAAATAAACCGTCTTCCACGAAAACTGATTGATATATAATTTCTTGATTAATTAGGATTTTGAAAAAAAAAATTATGAAACACTTAAATGACCAACCAAATACACTACTAAAAAGTATAATCAATTATTGAGTATATAATTAATTTTGAAGCGTTCTTTATTTCATGATACTAAACACACATCAATTTGTTCTTGTAATTTTCAAGGAAGATTTGATAACTTATGGTTAATCTTCATATCCTTTTCGATCTTTTAACTTCTTTTTTTTTTTTATTCATGTAGTCTTTTAATTTAAATACATAATTTCTTAATCTGTTTCTCAAGTTGTGATACATGTTCTAAAAATTGGAATGATAACGGATCGAAAGTCTTTAATGAAAAAATTATATTTTATTTATTTATGATTTCGTCCTTTTTCACTTAATTCATTTACGATTTTATGCGTTTTTGGGTGTTGAAATTTACTCACTAGTTGTTTTCTCTATTAACATTTTATCTACTAACATTTTTTTAGCCTGTTTTAAATTGCCTCAAATTTTTCCAAAATTAAATATCATTTAAAACTATTTTTTCAAAAACAATTCAGAAAAATTAAACTTTAAGAAAAATTTGTAGATAGTAATTCTGCCATAGATTTGTCTGTCGTCCGGAGCCTATGTTTAGGGTGTGGGAGAAGCTGTTGTTCCTCTTTTTTTTTTTTTGCTTTGCATTTACATCAAGAACCACTGAAGGTTAGTTTTTTTTTTCTTTGTAACAAATAATTATTTGAAATAAAAATATATAGATTCATTTAATTATCTTGTTGACTACTAAAAGTGTGGCTTTGCTTGCATTCTTAAAGCTGTCATAATTATTCTTAGTGATTTAAAAAATCGATTTCAAATTAGGTATAGTTTTAAAAATTTTGGAGCAATATGAAGTATGCACATTACACATGCTTTTTTCATTATATTTTGGACAGAAAAAATGTTGATGATCAAAGTATTAATAGTGAAAATCATAGGTGATGAATTTCAAAACCTAAAGATACAAGTGGCTTAAGTGAAAAAGTACGAAAACACAGATAAAATGTATTTTTTTTCTAGTTTATTGGATAAAAAATAATTAAATCAAAGAAATTGAACAATTAAGTTGAATTGAAATTATGGCTGGTTGGACCAACACATAATTGATAGGATATTATAATAAGAACAATTCTGTAAATTTCAAATTTTCTTAACTCTCCCTATTTTTTGAGAGATTTTTTTTTTTTTTAGAATTAGGTTAAAATTGCTCATATGCATTACCTTACAATTAGAGAAAGCACATTGTTCTCAATTCAAATACCACACAGGATATGGTCATATATGAATGAAATTCTTCTTTAATGGTGATGATATCTTCGGATTAATTTATGCATCAAGCAAGATAAATACTTAAACTCAAATTTAAATTTTTTTTATCAATAAAATAATAAAAATTTTAAAAATTTTAAATTAAATAATATGAGATATTTTAAATATTTTGTTATTAAATATATAATTTGATTAACAACTAAAATAGCATTAACCTTAAATAAAATGTTTGATTTTTCCATCTCATATATATCTTATCTGTTTTAGTTAAAACAAAGCATATCTTTTATCATAAAAAATTTAAAATATCTTATATTGTTTAATTTAAACTTTATAATTATTTTTTCTCATTATTTCTTTAATGAAAAATTTAAATTTAAATATATTATATTTATGTTTTACAAAATATATGTAAATTTTTAAATTAAAAAGGAGATTTACATAATTTCATAAAAGGGCATCGTGATTCCTTAAACAACACAAACACAGCACAGTTGGTTTTGCAATAGTTATATTAATTTTGTGATAATTGGTGGTTTGAAGTTTAATGATGTGGTTGTATGACATGACTTTAATCTCAAACAAGGTGCAAGCATAGCGTATGAAGTCAACAATTTGCAGCCAATTAAACATATTGGAAAAATACTACACCAAGGTTTCACGCTATTTAATTATGGAATTAATTAAGGATAACACCGTGAATGTATATACCTGTTAGTCAAAATGATCACGAGATGAGATCTCTGTTTAAATCACATATTGACCAAGTAATTTTGTTTGATTCATACGCCTCCACTTGATATATTATAAGCCTAATTTGATGCTTCTACATAATTTGGATATTAGGGTTTAATGAATTGACCATGAATTTCATCTACGTAATTAATCATTTGACTATTTCTTCAAGATTTGTTGTATGTTTTCATCATAAGCATGCGTTTGATTCCTGGGGTTGGGCTTAAAAGTAAATATGCAATATATATTACAGTTTTTACAAAGCCCATTGAAGATATAGGCTGGCCTCAAGTGCCTCATTTGACCATAAATACTAATATACTAATTATATATTTTAAAAATTATTTCAAATTAAACCGCATCTCCTAATATATACTTTTACTCATTTTCTAAATGGCTATCTATAGTTTAAAATTTTAAAATTGAGTATTTATAGTTTTTTCTTTTAAGTTTCTAAATTTGCAAACAGCATTTAAATTTCCAAGTTGGCATCCATATTATCATTTATTTTTGAAAAAAATATATTTTATCTACCTATGATATAACTCTAGTTTCAATTTACTCATCCATGATTTAAAGTTACTACAAGAAAAAGGTGGTTTTGCATCAAAGAATTTGCATCAACATTTTACTTTTATTGTCAATTCTATACTTTAAGAATCAGTTTCATTTTTTAAATGGCATTTGCAACCATAATATATTATTGTTGCAAAATCATTCAACTCTTGCAATCAAAAAAATATGACTATTGCAAATTCATTTAAAATTTGCAACAAGGATAAAATTTTGATGCAAAATTTTTCACTTTTTAATAACAATAAAAAATTTTGTTGCAAATTATTAATTTATTTAAAATAAATAATTCATAAAATAAAAACAATAAAAGTAGA
>JANHAO010012249.1:0-16511 GCA_026873985.1 Saraca asoca | reverse complement strand
GACTGAAGAGTCAGATGGTGGGAAGTAAGCTCTCATCATGTCAAGGTGGACGATTGGTTAGATTTGGCTTGTCCAGGCTTATGAGGGTTGTAAATGAAGCGAAAGACGTTCGGATTTGTGATGAGGCACTACCAAAGACTTGGCCATGAGGGTAGCAAGAGATTGAAGTGACTCTTGAGCAATGGTCTATGCAACTGAGGGAACATCATTGGTGCATCGGGCGCAGAAGTCGGAGGACTTGCTGCACAAGAGGGACATTGATTATGTACTCATTCATAGTAGGCATTCAGAGGAATTCTGACTACTCACGAGAGTGTTTTAATTGACGGCCTATCTAGAGGGAGAAGCCCCGGGAGAAGCCTTGGTCTTGCTAAAGGGCTTGGCCATGTCCGGAGGGACAAGTTAACAATTGGTGGAGCCATAGGGTGAAGCCTTGGTCATGCAAGAGTGCATGGCCAAGTTGAAGCTGTGTCGGAGGGCATGGACTTTACTCAGAGGAGTAAACCCTGCGGGGATGAGATGATCCAGAGGGATCCTATGTGGACAATCTGCAAGTAGTGAGCTGCAGCACTACTTAGTCACAAGACGGACTTTGTGGCAATGACCATGAGATTCACATTTGCTAGTGCACAAGCAAAGTGATGCTCGAGCTAGAGTGACAGACTACTCTACGCTCAACCCCTTGTTCAAGCACAAGTGGGGGGAACCGGTCAAAGGATTGGCTTGAGTAGACATCAGAGGATGTCGAATGAGAGATGTGCTAGAGGGCACTAATCTTCATAAGAGGGGTCGTGAAGACCACGGTGCAAGAGTGCACTAACTCCGAAAGGGGCTGTAATGGCCGAGTTCACCAGAGGGTGCTAACTCAAGAGAGGGTCTGAAGGATCTAATCAAATGGCGTAGTGAAGTGGGAAAGATGATCAAACTCAATGCGAGCAACCTTGGAACCGAGGGATCAGTCTTGCATCTCACATCGATGGAATGGGACATTAGATATGGGACACCCTGGTAATAAAGTCTTGAATGCTAAGCAGGCGCATGCTACAGAGGTGGCAAAGTTCTCGAGTTTCAGAGAAGACTCATTCAAAAGTCTACGGAGGCAGCATGATTCATGAGCATTGGGAGGAAGCTCACCCCAAAGTCTGCGGAGGCAGCACGTTCATGGGTTTGGAGAATGAACTCATTAATGTTTGTAGAGGTAGCAATAGTTTCAAGTTCACGGGGGAACTCACTTGTGGCTGCAGAGGCAGCGTGGCTTTGATGGAACCAATTCAAGGAGACAAGCTAGAGGGAAGTCAAGGTAGGAGCTGATGAGCAGCAGACTGAAGACTGTCCTTAGCTGTGTCAGGTTGAGGGTTGCCATCCTTTTGAAAGTCCCTGAGAGACATTAGCTCCAAGAGACAAGCTGGAAGTGATCGAGGGAATAACTCGAAGGAGTTAGCTGAAGATCCTCATGAAGAGTCCATGGGAATAGCTCAAAGGAGCAAGTAGCAGACTTTCATAAGAGCTATGTCAGATTGAAGCATCAATGAGGGCATTGACATTTCTTAAGTGGGGGAGAATGTCACAAGTTAGCTTTGTGATCGATTTTGAGGGGACAAACATGCTCGGTTTGACACAAAATTTTGCGGAAAAATCAAGCATGGCATGGGGATCCTGTGGCTCAAATTTGGGAGCAATCTGGCTTGTGTGCTATTTTTCCATTTTTCTACCATTTTGGCATTTTGCATGCACTTTTGGGGGGGTCTGTTTGTCCAGTGTGAGTCGAAAAGCATATGATCGTGATCCTCGCATTTTTATCTTTGTGTCTGTGTATTTTGGTAGCAAAACTCCACCCACTTTGAGAAAAGGCCTTATGTCAATCGAAAAAAAGTATGTCAACTTGTGCTGGAAGGCCTTTAGCTCATATAGCTCTTTAGGGGGGAAGTGTTGGCAGCTTGTCAGTGCCTGGTCGGGGCCCTATCAGGTGGCCGTTCGAGGCTTGTTGGCACCCAATCTGGTGGGATATCATGGGTTGTGGTGGCTTTAAACCTCTCCTACACACTCCAACTATGTAATGAGGCATATATCAATAAAATTTGATTGTCCCTTATATTTTTGCCCGTTGGGCCGCAGAGGCTACCTTGTGGGGATGTTCTTGAGGCTTGGTTGTGTTGGTTTGCATTAGTGCTTCAGTTTACTAGCTTATATTGCCTTCAGACTTGGGTGCATAGTAGGTAATGCCCCGATATCTATCCAAGTGTGGCTTGAGCTTCCGCAAATGTTAAGTTAGGCTGGCATGTTGACCAAGAGTGGTGACATGCGCTGCACGGTCTCAGCTAAAGAGCTGCCGGTCCATGACACTATGCACCATATAAAATGGGAAAACTCTTTTCCCCCTTTCATTAGTTATCTAAAATCTGGGGCTTATGAACTCTTTGTTCCCATCTTCTCTACCAGTTCTGTGACCATTCATTGCCGTCCACTGCCTTTGGCATCATTCTAGCTTACTAGGCTTGAGGCTTAAGTTTCGACCGCTGGAAGCCAGCTTTGCTCACATTTCAAACCTCTTCCTCTTTTTAGCACGGTAAGCTTTCTTCCCCTGACTCATGGCTTCTGGGTTTTTGTTTTGAGGTCCATGTGAGTTTACTTGTTTATTCCTGATAAGATCTAGAACATTGGTCAAACTTGTTAACCCATACCTTTCATTTCATTGTGTTTAGTTTGTCTGATTGGACTGTTAGTAAATGTTAGGGTTTCTAATTGTTGCTTGAGTCTTCCATTAGTTTGCTGGGCTTTAGTGACCCAATAGTTAAGCCCCCTCTTTTATATGTCTAGAGTTTGGATTATGGTAACTTGAGGCATATATGACCTTTCATATCAGAGGACTTTTTTTTAGGGTAATTTTCTCAAAGTAAGGGTCGGTCTGCCTCCAGTCACTTGATCATTTATTTTCCTTTGTGTAGATGACTCCACCTCATAGATGCCACCATCACCTAATAGGAATCAAAAGATACTAAATCTTCCGAAGGGAGTAGGTAGATGCTCTATCTCGTAGGGGAGGTGAAATCTTAGAATGATAGGGTCACTGAGGAGCTTGTAGCTCGCCTTAGACCTATGGGGTTTGTAGCTCATTCCCCCTTTACTCTTCACTCTTCAAGAGTCAAGTTCAGCGAGCTTGAAAAGATAGCTCAAGCATATCATTTCTCGAAAGGTTGCTATGTCCTAGCACCTTCTTACAGTGACCATGCTACTTTTCCTCCTTCAAAATTTATAACAATTAGCATCCAACATCTTGGTGCTGGATTTAGATTTCTAGTTCCCCCCTGCGTAATTGATTTTTTGAATGAACTAAAACTTTCCCCCTTTTAGTTATCTCCTAATTCATACTTCCAGCTAACTTCCTTAGCACTTATCTATCCTAAGAATGCCCTTGCACCCCATTCAATAAGAGTTCTTTCTAATCTCTATAGTATCAAGAGCATCAAACTGCAAGAAGGGATTTACTATCTCGACCCATTCCTCTAAATACAAGAAAATTCTTCCTCAAGGGTATGCTAAGGGGAAATCCAATGTTGGGAATTATAAGACCTATTGGTTTTACATTTCTTGTCCTTCCTTGAGTCAACTTCAAAACTTCTCAGTTGTGTTAAGACTTGGTAAGTGAGCTAGAAGGATGCGGGTTAGCCTTGCCACTTATTTCACTTCATTTGAAATTTGAGCTCCTATTGTGTCTTTGTAGTTGGAGCTGGGAAAGAAAGACTAGACCTAAAGGTGTGAGAGATTGAGGTGCTTGACCAATTTGCTACTTCTGAAGATTTTTGGAATGACTTGAAGTTTGAAGAAGAGCTTCTGCATGCACAAGGGCTCTCCTTTGCTCTTGACATCGAGCTTCTTGATAGCTTGCGAGATATTGGAGCTTGAAGGGTTAGAGAGGTCACTTTAGTGGATTTTGGGGAGCATAGTGATATGGGAAGACTCAATCTTACTAGACCTCCCCTTTCAGCTAAGTCAAGGCTTGATACCACTCCAACTTCTATTCAAGTTAGTTGTCTTTCCTCCATGGTAGTTATAGAGGAGAGTTTGTTTGCATTGATCCCTATTTCATAGTTGGAATCATTTGAGATTACAAGAGGGCCAATAAAGTCTCCTGACCGTGGGAAGAAAACTTCGAACGAGCCTCCTTCCAAAAGTTAGAGAACTGACAAAGGGAAAGAGATCGCTGTTAGCTCAGAAAAGGAGTTGAGGACACACTAGGGAACCTACTAGAAGGCCTGGGCCCCAAGACACTGATATACTATGATTTTTCTTTATAGACATGTGGACTGAGTTTTGGGAATTCACACAAAGGCATTGGTATATGAGGAGATATGTGGTAGCACCTTGGTAAGCGTAATAGTTTGCCATTGTTTGCTAGTTGGTATCATTCATCATTTTTTTTACATTCCTTGCTAGGTGATCTAACCATTTTCGTCTTTTTAGGGTGCATTAGAAATAATAAAATTAAGTGACGGGATTATGATCTGGGAAGAGAAGTGGGTAAGCTCGAAAGTGACCTAACCACTTTGATTATGGAAGCAATAGAGTTGAGGAAGAGATTGGAACATATTGAGACCCTGTTGCAGGGTGGTGAGGCCACAAAAAGTGAGGGTGACGATGCGTTGCTTTGTGAGATGACCAACTTGATCTCGAGGATCCATAGGGTGGCTGATGATTTGAAGCAGTCACAAAGTGAGTTGGAAGTGATAGTGAGGCGAGCCAAGGTCACAAAGAAGAAGAAAGAAACTGCCAAAGAGAGGGTTGCTCTTGTAGAGGACAGGGTCACCCATGCTGAAGACTGGGCTACACGAGTTGAGGAGGAGGTTACTCGAGTCAGGAAGGAGACCACTGCCATGGTCACGTAGGCTGAGGATGCTGCGATCTCTGACACCATCAATGGCTTTCTATTTACCTTATGGCAAAAACATCCAGACATGGATTTTGCATTCTTTGGTGGAGACATTGAGGCAATTATTCAGCAATTCATAGAGGACACAAAGGCAAGTTCATACCTAGGTACAGAAATTGGTTGTGGAGGTCCTTTTGGTCAGAATGACACTCACATCGAGATTAGCTTGTTAGTCAAAGAAAGAGCCATAGTGGGGGTTAAAGGACAGATGATAGAGAACTCGCCTATACCTCTTGCTGACTTTTTTGTTTGTCAAGATCCACCTACGCCTTTGACCTCTTTGTAGATTATGTCATTACACCTTTGCCTTGTACTTTTTATTTTTTAATGCCTTTAGACATCTTTTGATTGGACAATTGTCCGTAATGGCAGCTATTATTTTGTGATGAACTTGTATGAGTTACTTATTATGTGATAAATTTGCTTAAGTTTGTTGTTCATTCCGGTTAACTAGCTTTTTGGATTTTTGCCAAGTAAAAATATTCGAATACTTTGTTAGCAAGTTGTGGCTTCATGCTTGAATGCTTAGTAGGCGATGAGATTTATAGCTCCCAAGATGGCTTGTTGAGTTAGTAGCTTAAATGCAGTTTAAATGGGTTCAGGTCAAATTTATTTTGAGATCGATTTGCCTTAGGAGTAACATTGTAAAGATATGTCAGAGAGTTCACATAGAATGGGAGATCTTTGGGCATTTTATTGAGATTTGAATAATGTACAAAATTACAAAGTTAAGCTCAAACTTATTGATAATATGGTCAAAGGTGTTCTATGTTCCAGGCTCAGGGGATTTCAGCACCATCTACATTTGTCAAGTGATAAGCTCCACTTCCCAAATTCTCCTTTATTATGAATAGACCTTCCCAGTTTGGTCTAAGCGTCCTATCACTGGCCTTGTGTGATCCCGACAAAATGAGATGTAGCACAAGATCCCTTGCCTTGTAGCTACGAGCTTGGACCTTTCAGTTATAATGCCTCACGACCCACTGTTGATAAGTCTTGACCCTAAGGCATGCAATATCCTTTACTTGTTTGACAAGGTCAAGGCTAGCAGTGAGTAGTTGGTTGTTATCCTCTGGATTGAAAGTAGCCCTTCGATGTGAAGTTACTTTAAACTCCGCTGGTATTATAGCTTCAGAACTGTAAACCATCGAGAAAGGAGTCCCCCCTGTGGTGCTATGAGCTATAGTTCTATAGGCCTAGAGTACTTTTGGTAGCTCATCTACCCATGCTCCCTTCCTGGCCTCCATCTTGGTTTACAAGATCTGCTTGATGATCTTATTGATAGCTTTGACTTGTCCATTGGCCTGAGGATGGTCTATCATTGAGAAACTCTTTACAATCCCGAGGTTTTTATAGAACTCGATAAACTGCTCACTATTGAACTGGGTCCCATTGCTTGTTATAATCTGTTGAGGAATCCTAAACTTGTAAATAATGTTATTCCAAATGAACTTCTCAATTTTTGAAGATGAGATTTCAACCAATTCTTTCACCTTTGCCCATTTCATGAAATAGTTAACAGCAACTACTGCATATTTGTAGCTTCCATGACCTGTGGGGAGAGGCCTTTTTAGATTAATCCCCCATATTGCAAAGGGCCAAGGGGTGACCATTTGTTGAAGGTAGGCTAGAGGAGCTCACAGAACCTTAGCAAACCTCTGACATTTATCACATCGTCTAACAAGGTTGATTGCATCCTATTTCATGGTTGGCTAGTCATACCCCTATTGGAGTGCTTCTGAGTTAGAGATAGCCCTCCAATATGGTTTTTATAGTGCCCTGCATGAATTTCCTCTAGGATAGTGTCACAATTAAGGCCATCAATGCATCTAAGGAGTGGAGCCCAGAAACCCTTTCTATAAAACATGTCATCAATGATGTAGTATTTAACAGCTCGAGCTCGCATTCGGTGCACTTCCAACTTATCATCTAGTAGCTCATCGTCTTGTAAATATTTCAAAATTGGGCTCATCCATGAGCTTTGTACCTTAACAATTGTCATCATGACATCTATCTCTTTGATGCTTGGTTATGGAAGAGTTTCTACCAAGATTGCACCTGAGAAATCTACGTCTTTGGTTGCAGCCAAATGAGCTAGTGGATCTACATGTGTGTTTTGAGCTTGTGGGACCTGGATAATCTCATACCTCTGGAAATTGTTAAGTAACTCTCGAATCTTCTGAAGGTAGATAGCCATCTTCAATCTTTTTGCTTGATACTTGCCCTTTATGTGATAGACAACAAGTTGAGAGTTGCTAAATATCCTTAAGTTTTTAGCTCGTATTTCCCTTGCCAAGCGAAGTCCTATGAGTAGCACCTCATATTCATCTTCATTGTTAGTAGCTCTAAATCCAAATCTTAGTGCACAGGGGATTTTGTGTCCCTTCAAACTGATTAAAAGTATTCTTGTCCTTGCCTTCTGCTCACATGAGGACTTGTCTATGTAAAGTTCCCACTATAGAGCTTTCAAGGTCTCCACTTCCTTCTCCACAAGTCTAGTAAATTCTACAATGAAGTCCGCTATGGCCTATCCCTTGATCACTATCTTCGGCCTGTATCGGATGTCAAACTGGGTGAGATCGATGGCCCACTTGAGTAAGTGACCTGAAGTGTCAATTTTTTGCAAAGTCTACTTTAATGGGTACTTAGTGAGCACCTCAATAGTGTGCGCCTGAAAGTAAGTTCATATTTTCCTAGAAGTGACAACAAGATAGTAAGTGGGCTTCTCTATAGATGTATAATTTACCTCCATATTCAGCAGTCTTTTACTCACATAATAGATTGGGAGTTGAGCTTCGTTTTCATCTCAAACCAAGGCCGCGCTAATAGCGAGCTAGGATACTCCTAATAGTTGAGCTTCACACCCTCTTACGGCTTAGATAGTAATGGAGCTCAGCCCATATATTCTTTCAAGTGCCAGAAAGCAGTCTCACACTTTTTAGTCCATTCAAACCATTTAGCCTTCCTCAAAACATCAAAAAAAGGTATACATTAATCTATTGCTTTGGAAATGAATCTATTAAGTGTCACAACCCGACCAATTAGACTCTACACTTCCTTGTCAAGGACTTCATGTTGATGAGTGGCTTAATCTTTTCTGGGTTCACTTCAATTTCTCTAATGTTAACCATAAACCTAAGAAATTTTCCTAAAGCCACTCCAAACACACATTTAAACGGATTCAGTTTCATCTGGTATTTCCTCAAAATTTGAAACATTTCATCTAGGTCTCTCACATGATCCTTGACCTGCTTAGATTTTATAAGCATGTCATCCACGTAGACATCCATGGTCTTCCCAATCTGCTCTTTGAACATTGTGTTAACTAATTGTTAGTAGGTCACTCCTACATTTTTTAGTCCGAAAGGCATAAGCTTATAGCAATACAGCCTACGATCCATGATAAATGAGGTGTGCTCCTTGTCCCAGGGCTTTATGGGTATTCAATTGTACCCTAAATAAGCATCTATAAAGTTAAGGAGCTAGTGCCCAACTGTTACATCAACGAGTTAATCAATCCTTAGTAAAAGGAAGATATCCTTTGAATAAGCTTTGTTGAGATCAGTGAAATCAATGCACATCCTTCATTTCCCACTTTTCTTTTTCACCAATATGGGATTAGCCACCCAGGTCAAATAGTGAGACTCTCAGATGAACTTGTTAACCAGGAGTTTGTCCACCTTCTCTTTTAGAGCGATAGATCGCTTGGCAGTCAACGGCCTTCTCTTTTGACAAACTGGTTTGTGATAAGGATTAATATTTAGTTTTTGCAATATAATCTTGGGATAAATCCCTACCATATCCATGTGATTCCAAGCAAAAACATCCAGATTCGCCATAAGGAATTTAGAGAGTTATATTTTCATGTCGGGAGGCAAGTTCTTTCCTAGTTTGAAGCACCTCTTAGGATCCATCTCCATAGGGCCAGTTTCCTTATTGGTGTCCAAGTTATGAGGGTTAAGGTCGTGATTGACCCCTGTCATGCTCAGAGCCTGAGGTTCTCCACCAGAGACTAGGTTAACCTTTTTCTGCTTTTCCTTGATCTTAAAAGCATCTTTATAACAATGTCAGGCTATGTACTACTCACCTCGCACACACCTAACTCCACCGGGGGTTGGGAACCGTGTAGTTAGTGTCCTGGTGGACATGACCATATCCAAATCATTTATCGCAGGATGTCCTAGCACCACATTATATGCTAAAGGGCAATCAACAACTATAAAATCTACCAGGATGGTGGCTTGATGCCCTAAGTCTCCTAAGTTAAGAGGAAGTCTAACCTACCCCATTGGAAATATCATGTCCCTTATAAAACCAAAAAAGGGGCTCTAGGGAAGATTTCAAGTCACCTTCACTCAATCCCATCTATTCATAACACTTCTTATACATAATGATGACTGAGTTGCCACTGTCCAACATGATCCTTTGCACTTTGGCATTGCCAATCTTGGCCCAGATGACAAGTGCATCATTGTAGGGGGACTGAATCCCTCGTGCATCATCATTTGTGAAAGTGATACATTTAGAGGTGGTCCAAACTTTCTTGGTGAGTCTTACAGATTTACAACCTACAAACAAGACATGGCTTGCACTTCACACATAACATTCATATGACCCACGAGAAGTGCCTACGATATGTGGCCCACCATGGATTGTGAAGATGGCCCTCACTACAGGTGTTTGTTCCTACTCAACTTGCTAAGATGGCTATTGCATCGGTTGTTAGGAGCATTGAGGTTGCTATTCCGTAGGTCGCACCACGTAGTCCCTTAAGTGGCTTTTTCTGATCAGGTCTTCAACAGCATCCTTGAGCGACTTGCATTCAGAGGAATTGTGCCTAATGTCATTATGATAGGCATAGAATTTTCTAGTATCCTTATACTTATGTGGGGTCTTTAGGGGTCTAGGTTGTCCAAAATCCTCCCTATGCTTCTCTATTGCATATATCCTATTTGGGGTATCAAAGAGGATACTATAATTGTCATGGCGACCTTGTGGTTGAGGTCACTCCCTTCTTGCCTTCTTTGTGAGTTGGATACTACCGTTATCATTCTGGCTTACTTTGCCTTTCTCACAATTGCTTCTTCTTTTGTTCTAGTTAAAGGTGGAGCCACTCGTCTCATTCCTTTTTTCGAGCCTTTTTGGACCAAAGGTCTCCTTCCATCTGATCTCCTTAGTAGCTCGCTTGTAGAATTCTCCTAGATCTCTCACTGGGGATTTGTTTAAGCTTTCATACAGCTTCCCATCTTTGCGAAGCCTTGTTGAGATCATCATTAAGATGCTGTCGTCAGAAGGGTTTTCTATGTTATTCACCTCGCAACAGAATCTTGTAATATAATCCTTCAACAATTCATCCTTCCATTCAAAAATTGTTGCAAGGTAGCAAGATGGTGCAAGCTACCTCCAGATAGCTCTATATTAGTCGATGAATCTTTTCTGACACTATTCCTAACCACATATGCTACAAGCTAGAAGGTTCTTGAACCATGGTTGGGGTACATATGCAAGAGTAGCTGAGAAAACGTGGCATTTAACCAAGGGGTCGGTTGTCTAAAGGTCCATCTGGATGTTAAAAGCATCCAAATGGTCATTGATAACACAATATTTGACACATCTATTTGTCCTCATACTTAGCATTTTAAGGTCTTAAATTGCATGTTTCTAGCTGTGTTATTGTGTATTTGTGATTTTGTGTCAGTTGGCATCATATTGCAAAATTCTACATAATTGGCCATTTTGAGTAGTTTCTGTAATTTAGCTATATCTTGAGATACACTTATCCAATGTATGTGATTCTTATCTTTTAGGAAAGCCAAGAGATATATCTACAACTTTCATGAAGACTGCAAAAGTTGAATCATAGAGTGGCTATCCAAAATTAAAGCTTAAGTCGATATCAGAAAACTGTCTCAATACTGTCTTGGGCATCCAACCTTCATGCATTCACCAGACCATAACTTGAGATACAAAGGTCTAAATGAGATGAAACTAAGCCCAAATGGAAGCTAACACATAATGACACATTTTTCTTGAAGACTTCCAGCACTGTAAACATCAAATTAGGCATCAAAAATAGGCTGCAACAGGGAGGTAGAGTTGTTGCAAAATGGGCTAATGCAGAGCTGGACTTCCTTGGCCCCAATTGGCATCGATCTTGAGTCCAATGCATCATCCATTGATTCAACTCACATTCAGCCATGCTGGAGACCCATAACTCAGTAGAAAATAAAAAGAAAGTAGCTTGCAACTTGGACAACATGCAAGAGTAGAAATGGCAGCAAGAAACCAGTCAGCATTAATTTCCTACCTGCTCCCACTAACCAGTAGATTGTTTCTCTTTCTTGGGCAATATTTGTAAAACAAAAAGGAGGGGGGCAGAGGACGGTATTGTAACACATTGTAGCATTTGATTTTCTAGTTTTTCTTTGCTTTTTTTTTCATGCTTCCACTCTATGGAAGGCTAAGACTCTTGTAATCAGTCCAAAGGGGCAGAAAACATGAAGATTAATGTTGAGGTCTTGATATTTCATGCCACATTCAATCTATTGGTCATTTCTTCTCGCTTCCTCTTTGTTTTTATTGTGATGTCTAAATTAAATGGATTCATTTAGTTTAGATGTTAATATGATTATTGAGATTTTGATAATCACTTGTAGAAGAGGATAGGAAAACCAAACAACGCATTGAGATTTTGATGGGTTGTTTATTGGTTGAGTTTTGATTAGATTCATTAATCATTTCAAGGATTCTTGTTGTGATTTAGGCTATAGAATATGATCAATAATTGAATGAATACTTAGTGATCAAAGATGGATTAATCTCAAGTTCAGAAACTCCTTTGGACTGGTTCTTACTTGCATTCTATTACAACTTCTGTTTTATTGTTTCCTGTCATTTTAGCTACTGCAACCACCCCCTTTTTATTTACCTCTTAATTTGACTGTTAATATTAGAAGATCCAAGGGCTCGTTTCGGGCTACCTTATACTACAAGTAGAATAAGGTAATTCGATTTACAAATTCATTAATTTGACTGGTCTCGGTAGCCAGTCAGTCATACATATCACTTTTACCATCATATGGTGGGATGGCAGGAACTTTGAATTTATGGGGGAAAGGTTCTATTTCAATGTCCTTGGAAAATAGGGTCTTCTCATCATAGTGATCTAACTGATCCTGAGTTGGGGGACATTTCTCCAACTGTCGTACCCTTTGCAATAGCTCTTCCATCATTAAATCCTATGTTTTGGATCGTTAACCCTTGGTACTATCATGCCCCGTATTGGAATCCTCAGTGTGATGTGGCTCCCAAGTCATCAATTTTCATCACCTTTGAGAGCTCAGTGATCCTGAGATTTAGGTTGTGAGTTGGTGGAGTGAGTTGAGTTTGCTTATTGAGGCTCCTCTTCGATTGGCCTCTCTTCTTAAACTAGCACTTCTTTCCATGGCCCCCAATTTGTTTTCCTAGTCACAGTAGCTTCAGCTTATTTTTGGGCCCTGTGGGCATGCGCTTGGGCTAGCGCTGCAACTGTGTTAGTAACTCTCCTCACTGTATTCTTGAGTGCTTCTTGGTGCTGATGTAACACTTGTACACTATCAGCCTTTGGGGAATAGAAGAAGTGCTTGCTAGGAAGGGGTTTTCATCTTCTAACGTGTTTTGTTGTTGCTCTCTATGGCCACTTGGTTAGTTAATGGCAGCATTAGAGCTCCTAGTTGTTGTTCTTTTTGCTATCTCAGCTAGTTGGTGTGTTAATAGAAAAGCAATCTAGTCCTACTAGGCATGCCAAAATGTTGATAGTTAATTTTGGTAATCGATCAACCAAAAGTTTTGGAACCTAAACTATTGTAAAAAGTGTGAAAATGCAAGATAATAGCAAGGGCAAGAGGAAAGGAAAACCAAGTGAACATTGAAGGGTTTTAATGTGGTTTGGCTAAAGTCAGTATGACCCCTATGTCCATGGTGGTTGTATTTACTTTTGAGTGGTGGTTTCTCTGTAGTATTTGACAGAGTTACAATACAAGAGTTTTCTCACTATTTTGGCAAAGTTTCTACATGTATTCCTCTTTGTCCCCTTGTCACAATGATTTTCTTTCTTATTTATAGAAGAAGTGAGGGTTACAAGCATAATTTGATAAATTACAAATATGTCTATTTCACCATGTTAGGAAATAAAAGCTTGACGGGTAATAAATGCTTGGCAATTCACTGTTGGATTGTTAGTGGCTGATGTGTCAGTTTTAAGGGCAGACTTGTTGGTTGGGAATATGTGCATCTAGGTGCTAACTGGTCTTTGGGGTTCCATACTTATGCTCAGGGTAGCTTGCTCGGTGACCTGAGCTCATCTAGGATTCTAAGCTCGCGTTGGGCAATCTGTTGGTAGGCCTTGTGACCTCGGTCTAGAATGGGCTGGACTTTTCTCTGTTGGGCTACTCCATTGGGCCTCTAACAAGCCATTTCATATGGTTCTAAAAATACCCATAACAGGAGTTTTATGTATAATCAATTAATGATACATAAAAAGAGTTTTATGTATGAATGATTGTGAAATAGCACATGGTCAAACATACATCTAAGATTGGACATTTATATTAGGGTTGACACTTGAACCATACCCTAAGTCCAATTTTATTATCAATAGATGAATAGATTGAATTATACATTAACACCTTGTCATGAAAGTTTTTGATTTCCACAAATCTATTCCTAGCATTTTGGGTTGCCAAGATGCTTTACTAAAAACCAATCTTGATCTATGAATTTGTTTGAATAATTTGGAGAAATTGTGTTTGAATTAAAATGTGTTTTAATTTAATTGAGCTTATAGAAGCTTGTAAACGAATTCATTGCTAACATACATGGAAACATAATGGGTTACACATAGTAAAATCTCTTTGATCCAAAGTCAAAGAAAAATTTAGAATGCAAAATGTTATGAAATTCAAGAGTTGAATTAAGTGAACATCTTGGAAATTTGAAATGATTAATTAAGTATTCTAATGTGATTAAAAGTGTTCATTAATCAATGATTTAATAATTCTAATGGAGATTACGACTATTAAATAGTAGTAAATTTCCATTATTGATATTTAAACATTGTTAAGCATTTATATTAACATTGAAGGAGATCATGAGTAAAGAAATGATTCCTCACTTAAAAAGTTGTTTTAATTAATTAAAATAATTAGAGAATGATTATATAAGAGAGTTTATGAGTATGGGCTCATAGAAAAGTGTTTGAGCTTGTTAGACACAAAAAAGAGAGTATAAGGTTAAGGAATATAGACTTTCACTTGATTAGTAAACGACACAAGCAAGGAAAACCCTTGCTTGTGTGCCACTCATACGTACTCCCTGCTCTTGCTTGTGCTTAAAACTCTTCTATTTGAGGAGGATACAAGCCAAACCTTTAATATACATCAATTCTGCCCTAGCACATGTGTTTTATGCCAACTCTCTTTGTGTGATCTCATTTCTTATCTCTTCTTTGCATTCAAACAACAACCCTATCCTGATGAATTCATGATTCCTTAGAGAGCTAGCACCTTTTAAGTTAAGTGATTGATTTTCCTATTATTCTTATTATGTGAACTTAGTGGATGAGTTTTGAATCAAATTAGTTCATGTGGATCACTATTGGTGTTGGAGATCAAATTTCAAGGAGTTGCCTGAAGGTAATTCAATACTTTTTTATTGTTGGGATGGTCAGAAAGTTCATAGAATGGCTTGAAGATCAAGTTTAGATTTGATTAGGGATTCTAAAAGTAACTCTTGAGAAGGTATAATTTAAACTATTGATTTAAATTTTACCTTGCTTAAGAATTAATTTGTAAACAACATTATTCAAGTTTGGGAAAAATTTTAAAACTTCATTACACATACTTAATGCTTATGATTGACATCTGTGATGTCTTTCAATCTATTTTTCCCAATAGTAGTATCATAAGCCATGTTGTCTTCTATTAATTCACGATTAAACATTTGATTATTATGGTGATAATTAAGATTACATATATAATGTAGTTTGGTCCCATATGATCAAAGTTTTTCATTCAAAGTGTAAGATTTGTTTGAAGAAATTTTTTAGAAACCAATAATGATTTGATCTGCACTTTTGAATGAAAAATATACTGAAAAGGGACTAACTAGTTAATGTTCCATGCTTTCTTGTCTTATATTGTATATTCTATTGTTGTGTATCACTACAAGAAAATAGGTGATTTCTAACATCTTTTTTATGGGAAAAATTATAAGTCAAAAATTCATCAAAAATAAAAAATAATTCTATTTGAATTTTTTGGACATCCATGAACATTGCAAATAATGACGTAGCAAATATTTAACATCCTTATCCATTAGAAAAAATGAAAAAAAAATGTTAAAAAAAATACATCCATATTTGTAATGCTTCAGGTTGTTGAAAGTTCAATGTCACTTGATGACATGGCATTTTTGGACATACGAAAATGTCGTAAATCCATAAAGAAAAATTGAAAATTTTGAATTTAAAATTGACATTTACACATCATAATTTTTTTATGTTTGTGATTGCTGGAAACCACCATGTCTCATTTCTGATTTATCTAAGCATAAGAAATCTGTCGGACACAAATAGATCCAAATAAAAAATCGGGCAGCCTCCTTTCTTTCCCATTTTGTCTTGTTTCTCTAGCCCTAATGACATTTTCACCCCTCAATGCTATCGGTCGTGCTGTTAGATGAGCTTAGGTGCCTTTAGTCATCGTCTAGATTTGAGCTACCACCCTATCACCTCGTTATCCTCTTTGACCACCGAACGTCCTAGAACAATTATCTCATAAGGTCAAATTATGCAATTTGTTAGCTTTTTTCCTGGTTTTATGTTTGATTTTAGTAGTAGTTTCCCATTTTGTTTGTGAAAATGTTAGTCTGATTTCTCCTTTATGTAGTGTATCTCCTTTATAAATATTCTATTTCATTTTTTGTCTCTATTTTTGTTGTCACTCTGTATTATTAATGAAAATTTTTATTATCTTCATCCAAGTCTAATAGAAGAAATTTGAGTTTAAGAATGGGTTATTTAGATTGTGGGTTTATTTCACCCTTTCGGTTTGAAATGACTAATTGCATTGAGCCAAGACCTATGGAAGTTAAATTTCCCAAATGTATTGTGATGACTACTTTACTTATAATATATGTTCATATTCTCCTCTAATTTCACATAGAAGGTTGATGAGCTTGAATTGATTCTAATGAAAGGTACTTGAGAGCTAATTATTTCCAAAGTGGGATACTGTTAGAGATTGGAAATCTTTCTTAGCTAAATATACTGTGAGACTTGATGTGCACAAACTTGTTGTACATTTTAAAATAACCGTAACCACACGGTGTAATTGTAGTAAAGAACCGGCGAATACGGGTCGATTCCTCAAGGAAGTGTGCTTTGTTCTTCATCTTTTAATCTTCTTCTTGGAGCTCTTCTTCACCGTCCTGAAATACAAATAACAAACTAAAGAAATACCTAGAACTAAACTAACAAAACTAAGGGAAAAGTTAAACAAAAATCATAAATTAATAACTATTTAAGAGGTGATGATCGTCATTTTTA
>JANHAO010012248.1:0-16503 GCA_026873985.1 Saraca asoca | reverse complement strand
ATTATGCCTAAATGGAGTGTAAGTCAGAAATGTTTACATACATTTCTTGAAGGTAAGGCAACCTGATCAGTTCTGGCGGGAGAGTGCCGGACAAATTTTGTGCTTTCAGAACTCTGTATTTCGTCAACCATGAAAAATTTAGTTTACATCTTGTTCTGTTCCATTTTGCTCCAAGATTAGAAAATTATTTTTTTATTTTTGTTTTTTAATTTGTAATATATTTTAAATAAAAATATTTATTTATTTTTAAATTGTAATATACTTCTGTTTCTGTTCCCTTGGATCATTTTAGATGATATGAATCATATTAAGAGATGGAAATAAGAGAAGCAGGTTAGTAGTAACTATACTAATAGCTAACACTAAAGCAAAAACATAAACAGAAGCAAGTAAACTAACCAGCCTAAGGGAATCAACTAAGCTTGAGATTAATGAATCCTTGATCACTAAATATTCATCCAATTATTAATCATATTTTCTGACCTTAAATCATAACAAGAAGCCTTGAAATGATTAATGAATCCTCTACTAGATAAGCACCTAGCATTTAATTGATTAAGGTTAAACTACTAAGCAGCCAATTCAACCAAAATCATTCTAAGAAAAATCAGGGTTCAGCTAGCAAACAACTCATCAAAAGCTTGATGCATCGCTTACTTCCTACCTTCTCTTTCTAAAAGTGATCATTAAACAACAATCATATTAATATTCAAATCAAATGAAGCCATTCAATTTAAATATACTCAGCAAAATAGAGAGGAAGGGAGAAGAAATAACTAGCAATTGAATTGTAACTTGACAAAACAAGATCTCAACATTAATCTTCAAGTTGTTTATCCCTTGGACTGATTATAAAATATTCAGCCTTCCATGGAGGGAAGGAAAACAAAAAATTATAGAAAAGAAAAACCAAAACAATATCTAATACAACTCTACTAAAAGGAACCCCTCAAACTACTCTATCTTGCCCCTTTTGAAAAGTTCTCACTAGGAGGAAGAAGCTAGCTGCTGGTTGGTGGAGTAGGAGCAATGATGGAGGCTGGTGTAGTCCCTTTTGCTTGCTACCATCTTCTGCTGCCACTCCTTTTGCTTGTTGTGCATTTTTGTAGGTTGCTTTTCTAGTTCTTCAATGACTTTCTAATGGAGTATAGAGCTGGTGCAAGAAATAATCATTAGGCCTAAGTTTTATGTCAATTGGTGGCCTTGAAACCAAATTCTGCAGAGGCCCATTTTTGCAGCATCCTGCTTCTGTCTTGCAACTTAAATTGCACGCCCAAGATGATCAATTCAGGTCTGGAAGTCTTCATAAGATTTGTAGCGTTGTGCCTTAACTTCCATTTGGGCTTAGTTTGACCTCAATTGGACTTTTATAACTCCAGATATTGTATGATAAGTTCTCAGAGGTCAGGCTGCCCAAGACAATATTCTGGTCTTATATTGAACTCTAATTTTAGACATCCAATTGGGTGATTCAGCCCTGGAGGTCTTCATGAAAGTTTTATAGCTATGTTTTACTTTCCTACAAGGCAATAATCACATTAATTGGATAATTGTAGCCCAAGTTATAGCCAAAATACCGAAACTACTAAGAAGGGCCAAATAATGTAGTATTTCTACGATGATTCCAATTGACACAAAAATCATAAATATGCAATAGCATAGCTCAAATAAGTCAATTTGGATTTTAATAAGCTTAGTGAGAGGACAATTAAATGAGTAAAATAATTTTTTATCAAGGTTATAAGCACCAACTAATGTAGTTGGAAATGTTTTGTTTTGATAATTACATTTTAGTGACAGTATTATTCATAGTTGTTTGCTATGCATGTTTATATATATTTGTGTTCCCAATATATGTTGTCTATTAATATGTTTAGAAATAAGCTTATGAATGATGTGCAAAATTGTTTTGTTGTAAAAAATCATATGTATTCTTTTATATGTTTACTATTTATTTCATACGTTTATCTTTATCTTTCATATGCTTTAGAAATGAAATTATGTGTCCATTGAATCCCTGTATTTTGAATGGGATGAATAAGGAGACAAGAGGATGAAATCTGTATGTTAACTCAAAAGGGTATACCAAGTTTATATTTAGGATATGGTTTATGAAAAAGGATTTAAAGTAGATCATGAGGCTACTAAGTTTGGAAAGGGTGCAATAATAAGTAATGATGATATAGACATGCAATCGAAACTATGCCTTGTGTGTTACATAACAAATGACTTCTAACCTTTCTCTTTACCTCAACATTGAGCATCATGTACAATTTGAGGATGAATTCTTTTGAGGAGGAGAGAATTTGTAAAGTCCCAAATCTCTGTTGAGCAACCTCCGTAATATTAGTATGCAATGCCTAAGTTTCTCTTAAGAAATTACTTTAGTTTTCAATTATTGAAGGGGACATGTGACTTACTTTGTGATAAAATAAAAAATTCCTTTTTACGTCCCATTAAATGGACTTCAAAAGTAAGTAATATGCTTTTGGAGTATTTCTTAATTTTTGAGATTTATTCAATGATATATGAATAAATTAGAGGTTTACTAATAATTTTTTTGGATAGTAAATTATTTCTTATTGATGGTTGTTTACATGCTTTGTTTTAAACATTAAAGTTATTGTAAATAGTTGATGCATTATTTAATTTGCCTACTTCACAAATAAAAGAAAATAAAATTGCTTTGGAATAACCTATTTCATCATCTAGTGTTTTGTTGGCTAAAAAAAATATATGTTTAAAAAAGGCCTAGGGAGTGTTTTTTTTCTCATTTCTTCTCTCTTTCCTTGAAGCCCCCAGCTACCTCCCATTCTTCTTTGTACAAGCTCACCAACTAACTTCTGGAAGCAGTAGTAGCAAATTCACCGGACTCCAAACGCTTTCCATCATTGTCCAACTGATCTTCAGCCACTGTCCAACTATAGAGCTTAGTGAGTAGTAATGCTAAGGCAAAAAATCCCACTGCAATTAGACAAACCAACTACTATCTTGTTTCTACAGCAGACTGGTTCGACTTTTCTGCATCACCAATGCCTTCTTCAATCCACAATTGACTAGCTAGTCACCATGAAATTGGTTGAGGAGTGTTTTAAGCCTAGTTGTGTGGCCAAGCTAGATGACACCAACTTGGGAGCTGCTACCCTATTTTGGTCAACAACTAGTTTCAGCCTAACCAAGGTGGCAGCTTCATCGAAGTTTCTTGCTCTTTTCCTGGAGATAGGTAAGTGTATTTGCATCTCCAATTTTAGGTTTCTTCATAGTTTCCTTGATAAATCAAGATGATACCCATTAAATCTTACCTTTCAATTGATCGAATATAGAAGATTTTTTCAACTATCTTTAGTAAATTTGAAGAAACTTTGGCAAGGTCCAACCTTACTAGAGGAACCCCAGGAAAATTTGAAGTGGTGTGGCTTGATTTTCCATCATGGAAGGATTCATTCTTTTCAAAGAATTTTGTAAGGTAAGTAAATCACTCACTTTCTTCACAGCCGTAAGATGTTTAATTTCCTTGTGAGTAGATGTAGCTTGAATTTATATTACCTTATGATCTAGCTTAAATGAAATTATTTGATGAATATATTGGAGTTGTGCCATATGTGTGATTATGTATGTACTAGAGATGTGTGTTTACTTGAAATGCAAGAGTGTGAAAGCGTACAATTACATGAAGTATAGGAATGTTGTATGATGTATGAAACTAAAATGAGTATTGGGATTTGCCTAGATCTCTATAAGTATGTTGTTCCTTGAATATAGATGAAGTATTTAAAATGTTTGTCTCTTGAATATAAATGGATTATTGGAAATTGATTTTGTGTAAGTAAGTAAATTACTTACTAACTTTCTATTATAAAATTATTTCTTGTGATTGGGTATAGTTTGGAGTTGTATGATAGCTTATAAAATTTTATGGAAATTAATTGAGGAGAGGTAAGAGATTGGGCTACACGGAGACAAGTATATCTATTTGAGATATGTGATTGTAGAATTATGGGTTAGTTGGAAATGTGTGAATGTGGAATAGACTATGGATTTACATAGTTATTGGAAATATATATAATGTGTTATAATTGTCGAAATATATGTATATGAGAGTTGAAAACCTTGTAACTATTATAGTTGTAACCATAAGCAAGGAATGGAAATGTTGTCCATACATGATGGAATGAGGTAGACTGGATGTCCAAGAATTAGATTGTGTGTGACTGGAATACTAGAAAATGGTTGTATGTTATGTAAGTAAATTGCTAAATATCTTCTATGCCTTATCACATGCTATCTTGTTAAAGAGAAATGTAAATTTAACTTTGAAGTGTTTGATGATCTTTTTGGTTGTGTTAGATTATTGATTATATTAAAAGTTGTCATACAAGTTAGTCAAATTCTCTCTTTGGGAATTAGTTAAATATTGGAAGGAGTAAATGTTAGAATGAGATTCTTTTGCGTAATAGAACTAAACCCAATGAACTTGGGTGAGTGAGTAGTTTGTCTTTTCTTATGTGAATTGGTTTATTGTGAGAACCTAGTTACTTTTAATTTTGTGGCACAAATTTTTTATTGACTTAAGTAGAAGTAGGCTACTTGTGCCTTGTGCATTATGTGTGTGTAATGAATTGTCATTGTGGGTGAATAACATATTTTTATAATGTGCTTGTTAATTAAAATCTGATTTGATTATTTTTGCATTTTTCTTTTTATTATAACCCTTCAATTAAAGGGAGGGAATACTATATTATGTTGATAGGTAGATATGTTGGGGTGTGAATAAATAGCTTACTTTTATTTTATTGTTTCCTGTATAGCTAGTTCCAAACTAGGAAAGTTAGTTTCTTATTTGCTAGAATTATTAATTTGATTTGGTGTGAGTCATGAGGCTCATCGATAGTTTGTATATGCTTGTAAAAGTTATACTAACTATGTCGAATGATTGATATTGGCTTTTGTGAAGGTATTTTCTGAAATGTGAAAGGTATGATGGCCCAAAACATGGCAGTGATATTTGAGTGTTGTTGTGCATACTCAATTGTGCATTTTTGTATTTGTTTGTGAACTCTGAATTGTTGGAATTGAACCCCAGCCATATTCTTTAGGCAAATTCCTTAAAAGCATTTGAATTGATTACTGTAAATGACTATTAACTGGTGGAGAAATAAGGAGAGAAAAATTGGTGGAGTGATAAGGAGAATGGAGATTCACAAATTGATATTGAAAATAAAAAAGAAATTTTAATTGAGAAGTTTCCTGAAGAAACTGGTCTACAAGTCCAATTTCATCCAAAAGTGTTGTGTTTTATGTTGTAATGTTGTTCAATAATGCTATTTGATAAAGCTCTTTGGTAATGTTGTTGGGTATAATTGTGTTTGTGTCAAAAGAAAATTTGTTAAATGAGCCTTGTTACTCATCTTGGAGTTTATGGTGATTGTTTTTGTAAATTAGTCAAGAGATACGGTGTATTCATAGGCGTTAACAAAAGATGGATATAATATGCTCCTTGTAAAAAAATGTGAGCTTGATTGAAGTAGGCTTGTGGTCACTAGATATGTAAATAAAATGGTGGATTCATTAGGATCGTTTTGTACCATCACCCTAAAAGTGCATTATACAATTAGTAAAGGAAGCATATGGATCATAAATACTAGAAATGTATTAAATCTTTGATATGCTAGAAAATGATATTTGCCTTGGAAGACAAACAAATAAGGGATTTATGTTTTAGTAAGATTAAATAATATAAGAGTGACCTTGTTGTGAAAGTTAAAGATGTTTTTTTTCCCACATACAAGTGGGTAGAAAACAAAAGAATCCAGTACATGTGCTTCACTATCTTGACAATGAGATGGTTAGTTAGGGAAAGTATGAATGCTAGTAGGTGTGAATACATATGTCTAATGGAGAGATGATAGTTGGTGTGTGTGTCAATATATATATATATATATTTATATATACACACACACACACACATAGACACAAACACACACACACACACACACACACATATTCAGGGCCTATGTCTTTTATAGTAAGCGATAGTCTAAGTAGCGTCTTAAATTAATATTGATAATAGTAAGTGATTTACTTATTGAGTTTCTTTGAAACTCATTACATTTTCTTTTAAAATGTTTTAGTTTCAGGAATGCTTGATAGCATGTGGATTGTTTCCCCGTGATTGAGGACATAAAGTTTGGAGGATTACTTTTTGCAGTTGAATTGTTGACATATGCATGTGTGCCTTGAGTAGTCCTATTATGTCAAATAGTATTGTCCAAAAACAAGTAGTGTTGAGTCTAGTGTAGATTGTATATATACAGGTGCTGGGTAGGGCATATAGCCCTCCATTGGTAATTTGGCCTTGAGACTAGAGTTTGAAAAATAGAGGGAAATCTATCAAATTTTCTATACAAATTCACTTTTCAAAAAAAAAAAAAATTTGAGTAAGTGGTCCTTTAAAATCACATTATTAAAGTGACCATTGTTTGTTTACAAGTTGAATGTGTATGTTAAGGCTTGTACGAAGTTGCTTCAAGGCAATTTACTACGCTGGTCACATTCTGAAGTTGGGGCATGACAATAGAGGAAAGTGGTTACAAGCTATGCAAGATGAACTAATTCCTAAGGATAAGAGAACACTCAAGAACAAGCAGGTATTCAAGATAAAGTCAAATGAAAGTATCTCATAGCCAAGGTACAAAACAAGGTTGGTTGAGAAAGGCTTTAGTCAAAAGAAGGGGATTAACTTTGAAGAAATAATCTAACCAATGGTTAAAATGTCCTCTATCAGAGTTGTGCTTGGCTTAGCAGCTAGTCTGAATTTAGAAGTTGAATAGCTTGATATGAAGACTACATTCCTTCATGGTGACTTAGAGGAGGAAATTTATATGGAATAGCCATAGGGTTTTAGAGTCAAAGGCAAAGAGCATTTAGTATGTAAGTTGAAAAAGAGCTTGTATGGACTCAAGCAAGCACCAAGGCAGTGGTACAAGAAATCCAATTCATTCATGATGAATCATGGCTATGGTAAAACTACTTTTGATCATTGTGCTTTTGTGAAGAAATTCTCTAATAATGATTTTATTATTCTCTTGTTATATGTGAATGACAAGTTGATCGTTGGTCATAATATCAATAAAATTAATATCCTGAAAAGAGATTTAAGAAAGTTTTTGCTATGAAGGATTAGGGACAAGCAAAATAGATTCTTGGTATGTGAATTTCTTGTGACAAAAAGACTAATAAACTTTAGTTATCTCAAGAGAGATACATTGAAAAAGTATTGGAGAAGTTTAATATGAGCAAGTCCAAACCTGTTAACACACTGCTTGCAAGAGTTGACATGTTGACCAAGAGTTGGCAACATGTGCTACACAGTTTAGGTTAAAGAGCTACCGGCCCATGACACAAAGACATGTACCCTTATCAATATTTATCAATGAATTTTATGTACCTTTATCAATATTTATCCATGCATTTTAGTTATGCTTTGTCCAGATTACTCATCTAAAAAATTATTTGTTCTGACTATGGTAAGTACTTCCATTTAAATTTGGCCAATTGCAACAAGGAATTCAACTCTAGGGGATCGCTTGTTTTCCAAACCCAAGATTTTAAACTCTCTCAATGGTGTGTATTATGAAGAATGTAATAAAGAGAAAGAAAACATATTACAAGTTTAATAAAACCAGTAAAAATAAAGAAATTTTCCTCCAAATAAATTATGGGTCTCAAGGAGCTGAGAGTTCTAAACAGAACAAATTTCTTCTCCACAGGCCAGAAGCGAGATATAGTGATATGGTGCTTTCATTGAGGTGAGAGTAAATGTCTACTAGCAATAATGCAAATTGGAATTCATTATTGGACAAGGACGTTCATTTGCTATGATTATGATGTGTAAGTATCAGATTTGACTAGTCTTTTAGGTCATTGATTTAGAATTCAGACTTACTAGGCAACTTCAGCTCTGCTACCTCATCCCAGAAGTAGAGACAGTACTCACATTCTATTGATTGTATTCGTTATGAATTACCTTACATTTAATGGTCACAAACCTAACCATTTACTCACATTTAACAAAAGGCTTGAAAATGAAATGAAATAAAATGGCATCAAGTAAAAGGACAGAATCGTACACGTTATTAATTCTGTATTTCAATAACTGTAGAATTACCACCTTTACTTGTGGTCAGGAGAGCAGGAGTTTTTGGCGTTTTCCTAGGCAAAGCCATCACTCTAGTTGCTGCAGAAAGAGCACAGCGTATAAAGAGTCCCCCATGTGGGAGCAGTAAATGCTTTTACTTCAGGGATCCAACTTTCATATCTTTGACTCCAACAAGTAAAGACCAAAACTTGATTCCAGAGGACAATTGCCAGTGACATGATCCATTGTCATTCACTGCATGTTACTTATTATAAGTTTGATAAAATCAAAATAAGTAGGATGACTTCATAAATTAAATCACAAAATATATAATAGTAATCAATCGAATAAATTACTAATTATCAATAAAAGGAAAAATGAGTAAGCCATTTTAATAAAATAAGAATTTTTAATCTTTTTGCAATAGAATTTTATATATGTATATGTAAGTTTGGTTTGCGTGCGTAAAAACGTGAGAAAAAAAGAAGATTTACAAGCCGTGAGCTAAAACGCACCAGAGAGAAAGATTGCATTGATTTTTACCCATCCTATCATAAGATTAATGATGATAATTTACATGAAATTTGAGTACGTTGTTTTTGATATTTTGGATAGTATAGTATAAATGTTATCTTAAATTTTTCTTTTTCTCTAATGGTTGATTTTATACAGTAATTAGTTAAAATTATTATATATAGATTTTACCTATTTTAGTGAAGAGTCTTATTCAGATTGTTCTTTAGAATTTCTAAAAAGATATTGTTATATTCATTAATTATTTATTAGTGAAATTTTTTTTACTAGACTAAGTTTCGTAATTTTTATTCTCATATTGAGGTATTTTCTATATTAAAAATTACTGATTTTTTTATTTATTTTTTATAATTAGTTTTACGTTGGATTTATTTGAATGTACATGGTGAGAAAAGTTTATCTAGTAATTTAATATTTTTCATTGTGATATATTCTAGTTTTTTTCCCAACATATACTAATTACATATTGTACAAAAATGACAATATTTTATGAAATAAAATTTGGATAATGCTATGATAAACTCTATCTCTAAAGATGTTAAGTATTTTTGTCATTAAATCACTAATTTTATTTTAAGATTTATATTTTTCATTTAAATTATTTGAGATTTGAAAATAGATTATCTAATTAGTGATGAAAATTCTCAACTTGTTAAGAGCTAATTCTTCCCATAAAATTTTCCTAAAATAATATGAAATATTTTAACAAAGTTTTCATAAAACTTGTAAAAGCAACATAAAAAAGGAAACTAATTTAAGTGAAGCATCATGGCAAAACAAGCCACCCTAATACTATACTCAAGTTTATTAATTATACAAGGGCTATGCAAATCACAGCACTTTATAATTGTAGAAAATAGCTATTAGAACCCATAAGAAAACAAAACACAACACAATTGAGAAAATAAAATTACTTCCCTCTTTCGCCCTTACTTTCACCATACATTTTGGTGGCATCACAGAAGGATTGTGAAAGAAAATTTAAACGTATGTTTATCAAAACATGGCAAGATTTCATAGGCAAATTTATGCAGATAGAGATCTGTAGATGAGACACAGTCCAAGGGCCTTCTGCTGAGACACACTGAGTTTGAGTACTCTCACTTGCTGTCTTAGTTTCTTCGATCTGTTGGTATACTTTCTCATATCATTGTCTCCAACTCATTCAATACATCACTTGAGTCTGAAACCACATCTTCAACAGCAATTCTGCCTTCAGGCATGCTTGGTGGGCCTAAGTGATGCTGTGAATCTGATATTGGTGCATAGGAGACCCACTTTGATCATCACCATTGCTTCACCTTCGTTGAAATCCGACCCAACCTTTGATCAACTAGCTCCCTTAGTTTTCCTTTTCATTTCAATAGATATTCCTGTAAAACATAATTACATAAAAGAGTTTGATTCCAAGTGTCTTTATAAATGAATCAGTTCTAGAAGTATGTAGGAAAAATAATATGGCAGCACACTTTTCTGGTGTAATTGAGCAGGAAGCAGTTAAGAATTAATTATGCAATGTATATATTTGTATTGTAAATTTGGAAGAATATTGGAACAAATTATGTTTTATCTAGGTTTTACGCAAAATATGCAACCTAGTAGATATCATCAACGATAATCTGATTCATATAAACTCAAGAGAAAGCATGTTATCCAATCAGGAGGATAGAAGAAAATTCAAGATATTATACATTTTTATACAATACAAATAGTAAATATCATTAAGGATGATCTGATTCATGTGAACTCAAGAGAATCAAGTTACAAGAAACTTGATGATTTTATTTGTGATTTAGTTCATCAAGGTTTTTCTGATTCATATAAAATCAAGAGAGAGCATGAGAATGGAGAATATCCAATCGAGAAGATAGTAACATTGCTCTATTGGCCTCTGAAAGGTATTGCTTCTCCAGCAAAAAATTTTTAATGCAATAATTCTGAAGTTATATACATTAATTTATTAGTCAAGTAATGCATCATTAAGTATTCAAGAACTATATATCGCTACAACATTACAGTGGTTATAAAAATTACGTATAAGTAGACAAGTTTATATCTCTTTTTTCTTTTGGCAGTGTTAAATAACACAAAGGAAATCAAAATATAGAAACTAAGTGCCAGCAATTTTAGTACTTATACGGGTATTTTCCTTCTCATCAAGCTTAAATTTGAAATTAGTCTGAAAAGGTTTAAGTTTGACTAATTCAAAATAATTATGAAATACAATTACATTGTTTAAAGGACTAGGTGGAGTAATTGATTAGATTTCACACCAACATGCCAAAAATCAGCGTAGTTAGGAAACAAGATAGAAGAAAAACGAATTCATTTTTGGCCATCTGCTATGTTATGCGCTTTGCATCTTGCAATCTGATGTTTGTTTAAGAGCTGTCGATAAATGCAAACAACTATCTTCTATGAGCCCAATATGCATTATTCATTTCATTAGATGCTACATGGTTCATTCATGTAGACAGGTCAATTTATCTGCACGCTATTTCTTTTGGAATATACTTTGATAGCTATACTCTGAACTTTTTTTTTAAAAAAAAAAAATTATGAAAAAATTTCATATAAGTAAAAATCTCTTATCTCTTCCATAAAACATGTAAAACATATATTAGATATTTTATTTTTTAACAAAAATTTAAATTTTATAATTTAGACATTCATTAATTGATTAATGAAATAAAATTTTGTTTTTAGACGTTCAAAACAAGGGGTTATAGAATATTTGAACGCGAATTTTCGTCTCCAATTTTTATTCATTCATTGGTTGATTTATGGTAAAAAAAATTGCTATTTTATTCATTCAATCTTATCATAGAAGAAATAAAAGAGAAATTCAGTGTCCTTTAATTATCAAATGCATGTAGTAAATTAAGAAAATCCAATCCGAAGAAACTATATCATCATTAAAATTTATGAATTAAGAAAAGGAAACTACTTCAAGTGAAGCATCATGGCAAAACAAACCACTCTAATACTATACTCAAGTTTTTAAAAGTGCTATGCAAATATTTCACCCCTTCATAATTGTAGAAAATAGTTATTAAAAAAAAAAAACACTGTACAAGCAAGAAAATAAAATCACTTTCCTTTTCCACCACCCATTTTGGTGGCATCACATAGGAATTATGAAAGTAAAATATTAAAACCCGGTAAAATGTCATGCATATGCATGCAAATTGATGGAGTTAATTTGTTCATAAATCATAATCTCTAATTTCTTTTCTCCCAAAAAGATGAGCTTATGTTGACAGGATAGAGATCTGCAGCAGAAGTAGATGAGGCAGTCCATGGCTCTTCTGTTGAGAGACTATGAGTTTGAGTACTCCACTTCTTGTCTTTGATTCTTCAATCTTTTGGTAATATTGTCTCATTGCTTCCAACTTCTTCTCATCCATGACTTCACTTGAATCTGAAACAACCTCTTCAACAGCAATTCTGCCTTCAAGCATGCTTAGCACTGAAGACATGGTAGGCCTAAGTGCAGCAGTGGCATTAGTGCATAAGAGAGCCACTTTGATCATCACCATTGCCTCTTCTTTGTTATAATCCGAACCAAATCTCCGATCAACTAGCTCCATTAGATTATCTTTTCCCTTCAATAGGTTTTGCCTGTAAAACAAAAAAAACATACAAGAATTTGATTCCACAGTATGTGTGAAAAATAATATGGCAGCACCCTAATTTTCTGGTATAGTTGAGCAAGCAGCAGTTAAGATTGATTTATATGAATGGGAATTACAACTGTTTCCAGAAAATCATTTGAAGTATGCAATGTAATACATATATTTATTGTAACAGTAGAAGAATATCATAATTAATTATGCTCTATTTAGGTCTTACACAAAACATACAATTAGGCTGCTAGGCCTCAGCAAGGATACTAAATCCTATTTATTAGTTATTAACTGAAAAAGAGCAGGAAAATGCAACTTACCCAATCAAGAAGATAGAAGCTTTGTTCCTTTGGGCATTGATTGGTATTGCTTCTCCCATTAACAATTTCTAATGCAACAATTCCAAAGCTATAGGCATCTACTTTGTTAGTTAAGTAACCATGCATTACGTATTCATGAGTCATATATTCACTTCACAATCAGAAAATCATTTGTTACAATGATTATAAAAATCAAATAATAAGCAAAATGAGTTGAATTTTATAATATATACAAGTCTATGACCACTTTCTTGATAATATTTTATAGCAAAAGGATATCAAGACATAGATACTCACTAAGTGCTAGTTATTTTGGTGCTTATATGGGTATTATCTTCTTCATCAAGCTTGGCCAGACCAAAATAAGATATCTTGGGGTTCAAGTCTTTGCCAAGCAGAACATTCCTTGATATCCCTATGAACAATCTTGAGTCTTAATTCTTCATGGAGAAAAGCCAAACCTCTTGCAATACCAATACAGATCTTTTTCCTTGTTGCCCATTCCAATTTTATGTGGCTTTCTGGACCTAAGATTTTGAATATGACAGAAATTAGACAAAATCACTATTTAGTCATGCATCAAAGAATCTCAGAAATGGAAAGCGAATTTGTGCAAATAAGGCGATAATTTACCAAATAAAGCACGGGCAAGGCTGTTGTTTTCCAGGTATTCATGAACAAGCAACAATTGATCTCCCTCAACACAACAGCCATAGAGTTTAACAAGACAAGGATGTTGCAAAGCTGAAATTAATCATGCTTATCTCATTAATAAACTCCCTCTTTCCTTGCTTTGACTTTGAAGATAGCTGCTTCACTGCAAGTGCAGTTCCATCTGACAACAAACCCTACATGTTGGAAAGCATTGTATGGTTTAAAGATTTGAAAAAAAAAAAAATTGCAGCAAGCAATAGAAACAATATGCGAAGACAGATTTTTTATGGGGTGTCGTAGAATACCTTGTAAACAGGACCAAACCCTCCTTCTCCAATCTTAATGGCAATGTCAAAGTTATTTGTCACAGCTTTGATTTGACGGAAGGAAAACACACTCATTTGTAGATCTAAACCCTTTAGCTCTGCTAGTAAAAGCAAACAAATACACTCATTCACGAGAAAAGAATTAATTGTTCAGTTACTGAATGCAAAGTTCTATTTTTCATATCACTCAAATCATACTGTTTGCAATTGTAAAAGAAGTTGCAAACGATGACAGTACAAATAAGTAACATTTTCCTGACAAAAATGTTGGTAGTGATTCTCATGGTAAAGATAGAAACTACATTGATAATTAATTACCTCTTGCTAATGAATTGTTCTTCCCTAGACAGCCTCTCCACCAAAGTATCCCAAATAAGATGATAATAATTACTCCGGCAGCCACTATTCCAACCACAGCCCCAACAGACATGCTACTTCCATTTTCCAATGGGGGTTGATTGTCTGCAATTTTGTCGTCATAGAAATGTTCATGGTTGTAAATTGTAATTGTGATTACTCTGCATTTAGCAAAATTATGAATGAATACAAAAAAATGCGATTGCGGTGTAAAAAAATCAACTAATTAAGGTTGTAGAGTACATTGCAACCATAACATTATGTTCGCAACAACTGTGATGGTTTGCAATTTGAAACTATGAAAATGCTTGAAGAATAAAAAATTTAGAGAGTAACAAAACAAACCATTTTGAACAGATATGGCTGATATAAGAGGACCATACACTGATTTATGTAGGATATCAGCTGTCCCTTTGCCAGCCCAACGCAAGCGGATTTCCAAGGTATTATTCACAACAACACTGAAATTTTTGACAACTTCCTTACCAGCTCCACCTGCTTCCTCTGCTATACTAAAATTCTTGAGCTGTCCCTGAAATGATAATTTTAATCTAAATCTAAATATTCTTCATCATCACTACTAAAAGTTTAAAAATATGAAGTATGCTAAAGGGTAACGCTAAATACACAAAATATACCACTCATCCTTCTCAATTTCTCATGTCATTCACCTCGCAAAGGAAACTAATAGTCAAGAATTGTAGGGAAAAGTAAGGAAAGATGCATTACAATTACTATTTTCTATGCTGGAAACATGGTAGCCACTTATGAAGTCAAATTATTAAGTAAGCACTCTTATATTATGAGCAGTAAGAACAATCAAATTTTGACAATATATTTATATTAAAACATCTAATCATTAGTACTTTTTTATTTGTTTGGAAGTATAAAAACATTAAAATTCACTTCATCTTCGTCTGTATAGTTTCAAATGATGGATAAATGATAATTTAAATTTGATATATTTAAGATTTTATGACATTAATCAGTTGCTTCAATCACCCCTTATAAAATGATATTCTATTTGATATACTCGCACACATATATATAAGCCATTAGCCATTAAGTTTGGATCAGTGTTGAGTAGCTTTGATAGTTTATAGAAGATTATATGTTCAAAATTTTATGTCACTGCCATACCAAAAATATATATATTAAAAAAGTAATAATCATGCAATTAATATTTTTTATATCTACAAAGTATAATATAATTTTACACTAATTTTATAACATATTGATGAAGAACTAGCTAGAGTGTGATGTCTAGAAGCAAAAGGAAGATTGTAAAATAAAGCGTAAAGTGCAAGTAGGATATTGGACTGGAGATAATGTAAACACAGGAAAGAACCTGAATGTAGACGTCGAATAAACGCCTTCCTAGGCTTGCATATGTTGAATCACTAGTAAACATTATCTCTGCAAAACGGAAAAAATACTGTGTATGTTCCACTTGCCAGGCAAAATCCATAATAAGTGAGAGAAATAGCAGAAAGACGAGCATTCATGTAAAGCTCAGCATCAACATAAGCAGGATCTGCCATAGACAGCCTCGATTTATTTTCATAGATATAAGAATCAGGATCTTTGTCGTTATCCAAGAAGTGACCAGTGTTGCTAAATCACCAGTTTTTTGAAAATTATCTGATTGTTGCAGGTCCAGCTGAATCAGAATCAGTTTCACATGTTTTGCCTCTGATATTTACTTCCTTTCCACCACAATTTATATGGAAAGAATAAGCTGGCACAGGTCAAACAAACTTAAGTGGGTCAGAATTAAACCATGAAAAACAATCAAGGAAAGAAAGTTCCCTATATATTTTGATAGGAATTGTTACATTTTTTGTATTTCTTGTACAAAATTATTCTTTTTATAAAAATATTTGCAATGTTTTATATTCAAAACTACGACATCAAATTTTATTAAAATTCATAAATTTGGAGTATATATCGAAATATTATCTTTCAAAAAATATATAACAATAAATGATGGTCAACCAAAAAAATAAGTCTAAATATCGTTGTACAATTCTATGATAAATAAAAGATCACATCCACTTACCTGTAGAACAGGAAATGTTTCTCAAACGAGAAACAGGTGCACTGAAAGAACAAAGTTTTGAGGGTCCAAAACACATCAGCATAACATTATATAAGATCATAATTAAGTTCATAAACAATGATCAGTGTTTCACAAAGGAAAGGAAATGAACTTATTTTAAGTCTAAGATAGGTGCCCTAGAGCCAATTGGGATTGAGTTCTATTGTATCTATATTGTACTTTTTGTATAGATTTGATAATATGTAAAGATTGTTTATTCATCTTACATTGCCTTTCTTATTTATTGTATATTAAGATTATGTCCATGGTGAGAAGTTCATTTAATCAAACCTATAAAGGGTTATAGGATTGTGAGGATGATTATTAATAATTTATAACTTCTGCACCAAAATGACACTAATCAAGTGTAAGAACGGGCCCAGCCAAGGAGGGGAAATTTCAAAAATTTTTCAGACAGAAAACCCCAAATGGCCGAACCCCTTCTCCCCGG
>JANHAO010012247.1:0-16504 GCA_026873985.1 Saraca asoca | reverse complement strand
ACCAAGAGAACAACTCATCAAAAGTTTGATTAATTGCTTAGTTCTCCTATCCTTTTTCTATGGTGATTATTAAGCAACAATCATAGTGATATCTAAACTAAATGAAGCCACTCAATCCAGATATTACAGTAAAAATGAGAGGAAGGGAGAAGAAAATGATCAACCAATAGAATACAGCAAGAAAATCAGGACCTCAATCATTAACCTTCAAGTTTTAGCCTCTTTGGTCTGATTACAAGAGTTTAAGCTTTCATAGAGAGGGAGCATGAAAATTCTAGAGAAAAACCAGAAAACTCAAAGTTACAATCTGTCTCATGCTCTCCTTAGGAGCCTTTTTACAAAAGAAGTTGACCCAGAAAAAAGGAGAAGACAGAAAAGGTAGTGTAGCAGACTTACTTTTCTGTCAGGTTGCTGGTGTCTGTCCTTTGGTGTGCTGTGTGTTTGCTTGCAGGCTGCCTTCTACCTCTTATTATCTCTTTTGACTCTCTTCTAGGTCTCCAACTGGCTGGTGGTGGGTTGGAGCAAAGGATGTTGGAAATAGGCTCAAGCTCATGTCAAATGGGGCTAATAAAATCCATTTCTGCATCAGCCCATTTTTGCAGCAGTTTTGCCCGTGAATTACAGACCATATTTGATGCCCAAATTGCTGGAATTAAGTCTAGAAGCCTTCATGAAAGTTGTGGAAAAATGTCTTAGCTTCCATTTGGACTTAGTTTCACCTTAATTGGACCTTCCTAGCTCGAAATATTGACTTCTGAGTGCATGAAGGTCTGCTGTCCAAGAGACAGTATTCTGACAGTAAATTCATCTCCAATTTCGGATAGCTAAATGATGGATTCAGCTCTTGCAGTCTTCATGAGAGTTGTAGAGCTATCTCTCATATTTCCTACAAACAAAAATTACATCAATCAGACAAGTATAGCTCAAGTTATGCTAAAATTACAGAAACTACTTAATTATGGCCTATTATGTAGAATTTGCAATATGATGCCAATTGACACAAATTCACAAATACACAGCTGAAAACATCTCATTTTAGACCTTAAAATGCTAAGTATGAGGATAAATATATGTGTCAAATATTGTGTTATCAGACCCCCAGTGAATATGTGCCCAAACTTTGTCAAAATGGGGGTAGCCATGAATAAACACTTATATCCTGTAACTTCCATTGATAAACAAAATCAACCATAGATGTAGGGACTAGTGTCATCCGATTTTGGCCGAATCACATTAAAAAATCTTGTGTTTAATTGTTCCTTATCTTCTTCTTGTTATCTACTTCCATTTACTGCATTTTCAGTCGAAGTGCAGCTTGAGGTACAAAAACAACCCAGTTGACTGAGATTTGGGCTCTCCGTGTGAATCAAATTTCACCATTAACATTTTGGCCCTAAAGAAAAGGCCTCATCTGCACTCTGGTTCATTTTCTATTCAACTGCGATGGTTCATCAACCATAAGAGATTTCCTCTCAGGAGAAGAAATCAGTGATGCATTCTTAGATCTGGAAATTTCCCAGCTGCCATAGTGGTAAGTGGGTTCATCTCAATGTCATCCCTATGGGGCATTGAAGCACCATACATCTTCCCAGATCTCAATACAAAACCCAATGATGAGCTAGCTGGTTTTGGTGTTTCCATTACTTTCTTTATCACTACCCAGAGTTTCATTAGCATCACATACATCACCGATGATGAAGTTATTCCATGTGGAAGATCCCCCGTAATCATTAAGTGACAACTCGGAACTAGACTCTTTTAGAACAGCATTTATAGCCAGGTTGTGTAGATCGTCGATAGCAGGATAGCATCATGAGCTCATTGACCTTGCATCAAGACCGAATTGATGACAAGCTCGCACGTAACCCTGCAAGACTTGGTTCAACAACGAGCTCATGTAGCAAAGAGGTCCCATGACGAGCTCGATGGGCAATGCCATTCCGAACCTAGTTTCGGACATTTATTGTCACAGTCCAGTAGCTCTCTAGCTGAAACTATGTGGTACATGGATGTTGCAACTCTTTGCCAATATGCTAGCCTTTCCTCAAAACTTGAGCCACACTTGGATAGATATTCAGGGTATTAAGGATTTTGTCACCCATACAATCAGAATCTAATGCACAAAAAGTTCGCAAGCCAACATGAACATTATAGTCAAAGCATTAGCACATACTGAGTCTCAAAAAACGTGATACACAAGAAACCTCTAGGTACATGGAGTTAAAAAAAATAGGGAGCAGGACAACTCCATTTTATTAATTATGCCTCATTACATAGTTTTGAGTGTGTAGGGAGAGTATCTCTAAGCTCCACACTCGATCCCTAGTCCAAGCCAAAGTGCCTCACTAGTCACCGACTCACCCCCTTAAAGAGCATTTTAAGCAAAATCCCTACCGATAGAAGTAGAGATACTTTTTCTTAGTTGACATAAGAACTTTTTGCATAGCTCCTAAGGGTTCTAACATGTCATCTCATATGGACACAAAGATAAAAATGTAAGGATCACAACCACGTACTTTCCTACTCGTACTGGACAAACGATCCATGCCAAAAAGACACAAATACCTTTAAAATGGGAAAAATTCAAAAAAATAATCTACAAGTGCATTTGCTCCCAAATTCGCGTCACATGATCTCCTCTTCATGCTTAATTTTTATGCCAAGTTTCATCCGAATCCGAGCATATCCACCTATCGAATCTTGGTTCACAACTGCCAGGTTGTGACATTCTCCCCCACTTCAAATGTCAATGCCCTCATTGCATTGACGCCTCAATCTAACATAGCTTTCACAAAGGTTCCTCCTCGAGTGCTAGCTTCTCAATCTCAAATCTTCATCTAGGTCTTCAGCCTACTCCACTCAAACTACTTCCTCAACCACTCTGCTTGTCTCTTTGAGCTAACATCCTTTGAGAGGCTTTGATGAATGGCACCTCAACCTAACATAGCTTTCAAGATCATCGTCAGTCTGTTGCTCTTCAGCTCCTTCCTAGACTTCCTCTTGGCTCTGTCTCCTTGAACCTGCACCATTGCACATTTGCTTTCCCTGCACAGTTTTAGATAGTTGCCTCCGTAACTTTAGTGTCTTCCACGATTCTACCTCTTGCAGACTCAAATGAGCTTCCTCTAAAACTCGAAAGTTTTGCTGCCTCCGCAGACTTTGCATTCCACCTCTGTGGACTTAACTTCATTGTCTCGATACAAACTCACATGCCACTGTCTCCATAGCCCTCCCTTGGTTCTATCACCTCTATGACTTTACCTGTCCCACTGCCTCCACAGTATTAGGGTTGTTACCACTATAACTTATGCTTGCCTCACTACCTCTACAGCTTGCAACACACTGTCCCCACACATTTCTTAACTCAAATCACTGTCTTTGTATAGCCCTCGACTCCACTGACTACCTCTGTAGTTCTCGATTTGACTAGCTATCTCCACACAGCTCTCGATTTAGCTCGCTACCTCTATAGCTTAAGTGTGTGCTACCACCATAGCAATTGCGCCAGCTTGGTATGTGGGTTGTGCCTACTATCGATAGCCCCACATCCAATGTCCCATACCACTGATGTGAGATACGCAAGTCTCATAGATTGTTAGCCAGCAACACATGGCCTACTTGCAAGTCCCATAACCTGCATATAAGTCTGCTCGCGTGGTTTACTTTAGTTGTCCGACATACATTCATTATGCAACTTTCACACTCGATCGGATCCTCTGACCCTTCTAAACTGACACCCTTATAGTATCATTTGACCATCACAATCTATTCGGAGTTAATTCTCTCTAGCACCGTGATCCTTACGACCCCTCCTAGGTTTGTACACTTAAGTACTATCTCCTCGAAGATGATACTGGCTCGTCTTCTGTGACCCTCATAGCCACTCACCAATATCATTACCCTTATAGCAATTTCTTGGATAATAAATGCCCTCTTAGCATTTCTTGAGTGACTTTCCCCTTCTAAAGAACTCCTTCTTCGAGCGCATCCTTATAATGGCTCCCCCAAATCAACGGCTTGATAGGGGTTGAGCATCGAGCATCCTCCACTCAAGTTTGAGTTTCACTTTACTTGTGCACTAGCAATTATGAATCTCATGGTCATTGCCACAAAGTCTGTCTTGTGACTATGTAGTGCTAGCCCGCTATGCCTCGAGGTCATTATTGCTACTCTGCTAAGCGACTATGGAGCTCTAGCTCACTACTAGGATATCATTGTTGCTTGTCATGTGACTATGATGTGCTAGCTCCCTAGCATCTTGAATCTTGTGGATTAGTGCTGCAGCTCACTCTTGCATCCACAGATTGTGCACATTAGATCCCTCTAGATCATCTCATTCCTCTCTGGGTTTATTCCTCTGAGTAAAATCCATGCCTTCTAACACGGTTTTGGATTCCTCTAACAAGATTTGTCTACTCAACCCGTCACCATAGATGTGCCATCTAGTAGGATATGTCTACTGCCTATTGTGGCCACTCTTTATCAGTTCTCACATCTCTTTAGATGTTTTAACCCTCTAGTTGTAGTGTAGTCATGCACTCTTATATGACCAAAGCTTCACCCTCTAGCTCCATTGATTATTAACTTATTCGTCTGAACATGGCTAAACCCTCTATTAAGACCAAGGCTTCTCCCGGGGCTCTTCCCACTAGATAGGCCGTCAATTCTCACATTCTCTCAAATGGTTTGCATTTCCTCGAATGCCTATTATGAATGAGTGCATAATTAATGTCCCAAACTATATAGCAAGTCCACCAACTTCTACACATACTTGCACTCGATGCACTGTTAACATTTTCTTGAATGCAATATCTCACACACTAGCCCTCGGATTGCTCCAACCTCTTGCACCTCTCTCGGTCAAGTCCTTAGCAGCACTTCTTAGCTATTTCCCACGAGTGTTTACTTGACTCACAAGCTTCATATGCTTCGTAACAAGTCGATTCTCCCTTAATCATGGCTTACCTGATTTGTACTCTCTAACACAACCAGGGTTTGATACTAACCTGTCACAGTTCGGCAGCTCTCTAACTGAAACCGTGCAGTGCATGTTGTAACTCTTTGCCAACATGCTAGCCTTTCCCCAAAACTTGAGCTACACTTAGATAGATATTCGTGGCATTGAGGATTTTATCACCCATATAACCAAAATTCAATACACAACAAGTCTGCAAGCCAATATGAACATTGTAGTCAAAGCATTAGCACATATCGAGCGTCAAAGAACGTGCTATACAAGAAGCCTCTAGGTACACGGAGTTAAAAAAAATGGGGAGTGAGACAACTCCATTTTATTAATTATACCTCATTACATGATTTTGAGTGTGTAAGAGGAGCATCTCTAAGCTCCACACTCGATCCCTAGCCTGAGGCAAAGTGCCCTACTAATCACCAACTTACCCCCCTTAAAGAGCATTCTAAACAAAATCTCTATTGATAGAAGTAGACATACTTTTTTTCAGTTGACATAAAGACTTTTTGTCTAGCTCCTAAGGGTTCTAATGCACCATCTCATATGAACACGAAGATAAAAATATAAGGATTGCAGCCATGTACTTTTCTACTCATACTGGATAAATGCTTCATGTCAAAAAGATACAAATACCCCTAAAACAAGAAAAAAAATAATCTACAAGTGCATTTACTCCTAAATTTGTGCCATATGATCTCCTCTTCATGCTTGATTTTTATGCTAAGTTTCATCTGAATCTGAGCACATCCATCTGTCGAATCTTGGTTCACAACTGCCAGCTTATGATATCTGTGGTGGCCAAGCAGTGATCGGCACAAGGAACCCCCCTCAACATACAATAGCTCAGGTTTATGGGGAGCATACACGACAGCATGCAGAATAGTTTGATGATGAGCGTGTACGCGACCATGCAGTCTGAGTTTAACATTGTGTTCATGCAGTAATAGTTCGGCAGCTCGCATAATAACGAGCTCTCAGCCATGAGCTTGATTTTTACAGCCATGCAGTGATGAGCTCTTGTTCATTCAACAAGAAAACCCCAATGACGAGCTCACACTGTGGTGTACAATGTCTTAGGGCCACAGGAATCCCATGCAGTTATCATACAGCAAGACTGCTTGACAATGAAGACCACACTCTTGGGCCAAGCATTGATGGTTTGACGTCGAGCTGGCATATGTAGGTCAGCAGCAGTGCGATAGCTCACATGATTATAAACTTAAGCAACAAGCTTGGCCATGCAACAGCTCAGAGCTCACGGCCATGTGGTAGTTCGTGTAATGGCAAGCTCACAATAGCAGTCTGCAGCAACTCATTTCAATTGCAAACTCACAATAGCCATAAGATGAAGTTAGGTTCGACATGCACTAGCAACAGAGCTCACCCAAAGGCTATGTAGAAACCTGCTTAATGACAAGCTCACACAGAGATGTGTAATGCCTGGGTTTGATGACCATCGACCACAACAATGTGGTGTTGAACTTGCACAACCATGCAGAGTGTGCCAGCCTTCATGAAGAGGAAGACACAACATTTCATTTTGTAAAAACAAATGCAGAAGATGCAACACTTTGAATGCCCTTTAGAGTTTGTAGCTCAGCCATGAAGCCCAGTGTACCCTTGTCAGTATATATTACTCTACGGCTTGAACCTAATGTAGTTCAAGGAATCTGTGAGTTGAAGGCAGCATCATGAGTTCACAATGTTGGAGTATTTACTAGTCTTTCGGTCCAAATAGGATGACGCAAAGATCTTGCCATACCAGCTCCGGCAACATTATGGCTCATATTTGAACAAGCTAAGCTATCATTCCTTATCTGTTTGAACGAGCTGGATATAATTTTTTATCCTTGCATTAAATATTTTTATTACGGCTAGTTTTTACTCCCATTTTTAGGGCTAAAGCTGCACTATTGTGTGCCCAGGTAGGTTGCACAGATGCATCCACTATGCACCCAAACTCATACCAGTCGAGCTGCCCTCACCCGATGATCAAGGTACGCCTGATCGGGTTTAAGGGGACAAAATCTTAAGGCGATTGCCAAAATGGGACAATACCTTTAGGCACGAGCGCGATGGTTAAACTGCACCTAATTAGCTCTAGCCACCCTCTCTTACGAAGTGCCTTTCTAAGGCAAAGCTGTGTCTGGGTTGAACTCCAATGGGAACCCCGTCGACACTCCAAACACCTTGATTATCATGCACCTATGCGACCCCCTGGCCATTCAATATGGCACATATGTGTTTAAATCATGAAGTCTATTTATATAATTATATGATTTATCAATATTTGTTCCCGAAGTCGATTGACTCATCAACCATTCCTTTTATCTAACGATTATTAAGTCATGATTTACAGGAACTTATATCAGCATGGCATATTAAGCTTTTGCTAGCAGAAGTCTAACTCCCAATCCACAAAGTGAACTAAGAGTTAGGTGGCTTATGTTATAGGCATTTTTTGGTACCATATAAAGTGGGCTGGCAAAAGCCCAAGTCTAGCTGGAATGGTCTAAGTCATTCATGTCACTGATGGCCTCACATGGAAGCTCCTCAGCTAGCTCCTAGGTCGCATCCTCAGCTAGCTCCCAGCTCGCTACCTCAGCTAGCTCCTATAAAAGCTCCTCAGCTAGCTTCTAGGTCGCATCATTAGCTAGCTCCTAGGTCACTACCTCAGCTAGTCGCTATCTCAGCTAACTCTCATGAAAGCTCCTTAGCTAGCTCCCAGGTCACATCCTCAGCTAGCTCCAAGGGTGTTACCTTAGTTAGCTCTAGCTCGTTACCTCAGCTAGCTCCCAAGTCGCATCCTCAGCTAGCTCCCAGCACTTAGCTTTAAAAGAAAGCTCTAACACTTCCCCAACTAATATCAACTTGCAAAGTCAATCTACACAAAGTGTCTAGAGGGGTCCACCTGCAGAAAGTAATCTGCAAAAGCCGACTTGTAAGACTTTAAGATGTCTTTTACATTTATTATTTGATGTAACATATTTATGATTTATTAAATTATATTTATACCCCCTGCTTCTATAAATGAGGGGTTAGGCCATTGTATTGGGGGGGGCCCGGTGAATATATGCCGAAATTCTGTCAAAATGGGGGAAGCCATGAATAAACACTTGTATCTTGCAACTTTCATTGATAAATAAAATCAACCATGGATGTAAGGACCGGTGTCATCTGATTTTGACCGAACCACGTTAAAAAATCTTGTATTTAGCTATTCCTCATCTTCTTCTTGTTTTCTGCTTCCACTTACTGCATTTTCAATCAGAGTGTAGCTTGAGGTACAAGAACAACCCAGTTGACTGAGATTTAGGCTCTCCGTACAAATTAAATTTTACCGTTAACATTTTCTTAAGTGAAGGTTTTAATAAGACATATTTCTGATAAAATAGACATCCAAAAGGAAGTATAATAAATATTATATTTATATGATTATCCATTATATCCTTTTAATTTATCTATAAGTTGGTTAAGTTTATCCTGATTAAATTTATCTCTAATTCTTTAATGATTATAATAAGAATTTTAATTATTATGAATAATAGAAAATTTTAATCTTAATTCTGTCATGCCCAGATTTATGGCACATGACTGACATAAAATGTCACTATTAAAAAATCCTCTACAAGTCTAATAATGTAAAAACATTTTTAATATGACATGACATTATCAAATAAATACTACTAGACAGATGTATTAATCAGATGCTTTAATTTAATTTTTTCTAAAAAATTGGCAAAGTTTTCACTCTTTTTCTAACTCCAGGCATAAGGTCAATAGGAGCAGTAACGGCAGCTGGCCCAAAAAATTGGAGTCACGGCTACACAGCACCGACAGGGGAAGAAAGGCTGGCTGAGGTAAGGGAGATGGTCATTGTCACCAACAAGGAAGGACTGGTCGGTCGCCCTCCATAGCGACGTCGGCAAGCAAATCAAGCGGAAGACACATGCCGGAGAAGCTATTTAAAAGGAGGAGAAAGGAGCTGAGTGAGGCAGAGTGACGACAATATTGGTCGATGGCAGTTGAGGGAGGAGCACGACGGCGCTACACGGCTCCCGCGGCCAGAAGAGTTGCCGGAGCTATAGAAGAAAAAGGGAGGCCATACGAGGTTCTGCACTTCAGATGGGAGGAAGAAAAGCTAAAGCCAGCCATGTTGGGAGTGAGGCCGGTTGGAGGATGAAGGATGTGGGCTACACCGGGAGTTCTGGCTGCCGGAAGAAGAGGAAAAGAGTAGAAACAGAGCCGAGCAAAGCAGAGCAGTCTGAGAACTCAACGGTAGAGACCAAACGAGGAATAAGACTCAGCACAACTGGAAAAAGGACATGAGAAAGAAAGAAAAGAAGAAGAAGATTAAGAAGAAAGAGGAAGCAGAAATCGATTTTGGAGAGAGAGAAAAAGCAAAAGCCTGGTGTCCAAAAATAAGGAAAATAAAAAGGAAAATAAAAAATAAAAATAAAAAAATTACACTTTGACCCGCCAACACCTAAATTCTCACCATAATACATCTGAAAGGAAAAATTTTATACTTTAACCGCAACGAAAATTTTAAACTTTCGTTATAATCTATCATACTTCAAGTTATTTTTATTATTATTTATTTTTTCTAAGGTATTATAGATTCTTTTCATTTATTTCTCTAAAACTCCAAGTTATTTTTATTATTATTTATTTTTTCTAAGGTATTATAGATTCTTTTCATTTATTTCTCTAATACTCTTATTTTTTATAATGTATATAAATTTTTCATAAAATTTAATTATAAGACTGCATATAATACAACTTTTATTGAGTACACGTGGGAACAAAACCTTTAACATTAGGAAACATGTGAATCACATATTGTGGACAACATACATCCCCACACGGTAAAAGCGTATAAAGCGTTTCACTTTTCTTAAAGGTTATGCTCTTTGTTTGGCTCTTTATTTTGTCTCTCCTCTTACTGTTGTTCACCGTATAGCCTCTTTAACCATGTTGCTCTCGTGACAAAAGTTTGGTACATTCTAGAAAATAAAAGTGTATTATACATGCTTTTAATAAACAATAAAAAAATTAAAATTAAAAAAATTATAGACTATAATTTATAAAAACAAATGAATTTGTAATATTTCAAAAGAATTTATAGAATTATTCTCTCTTCTTCTACTTGACACGTGTTCATTTCATTATTAGAAATAAATCATTTTGAAATTAATTTAACCATTTTAGGCAAAGTACCGAAGATACCCACTGGAAACAGAAATACCTATGCCAATCGAAATCGACAATCCTGCTGACCGTAGAACGTGCTGGAAAAGACAAATAAAATTGAATTAAAAAATAAAGATTAATATGGTCTTGTCTTTTCAACAAGAATATCGATGCCACTTCCAAAACTTATTTGCTTGAGAGATGTTACTCAAGCACGTATGTTATATTCAACTTTCTCACATCATCCTTAACCATTAAATTTGTAATCCATTTATTATAATTGGGATTCACGTAAAAATTAAGATGTATTACAGGATTAAATGAATAATGATTATATAAGTAATATTATTTTATTTGCTTATATTTGAGCATATAAAATAATTTATATAAAATATATCTTATTTATTTTAAATTAATAAAATTAATTTTAAATAAATTATATCATATGAGAGATTCTAAGTCTAACTTGAGCATAAAAAAATTTTGACTTTAATATATAAATGACGAAAAGATAAAAGAAATAATAATAAAAAAAAAAGAAGTAATATATATATATATATATATATATATATTGATAGAAAATCTTTATCACGGATTCTTCCATGATAGTAGCACCCTCAATTTGTGAGACTTGAAAAGTTAAGGCTCTCAGAATTTATGGATAGTTTGGTAATTATTTTTAAAAATAATTTTTTATTTTTAAAATAAAAAAATTTGTTTGATTAAACTGTTTTTAAAAATAATTTTAAAAATTTTATTCTAAAATTTTATTTCAAAAATTATTTTTAAAAATAAATCTAAATTATTTTTAAAAATAATTTTTAGAAATAGAAAAAGAGGACAAGTTTGTAAACAGGTACTATGCTTCTTTTGAGTTGATACAAGCAAGCAACATAATTTATCAAAGGGAATCTCGCATGCTCTATGAATAACAGGTTTGCTTAGTTGCATGCTATAACAACTAGATTTTTTTTCTAATATAAGTAAGTCAAAAATTATCGATGAAAAAGAAAAACAATTAATGGTGCCAAAAATTTTAGTCCCACAACATTGAAATAATTTTAAAATTAAGGTTGACATTATTTCAACTATTTGCGTAACAACGATAAATAATTTATATAAATTTAAAACAATAATATATACGGGCTTGTATATTGTGTATTTATTTTTATATAATATATATTTATGTGTATATATATATATATATATCTCTCTTATCTTAAGATAAAAAAAAATTATAATATTATAAAATTATATAATAATTTTTCTTTGTCAAATTTTGGAGCCCCACCAAGAGCAATGTTCTTTTTCTCTTTTTCTACTCTAAAATCCTTTTCACAGGTTACTTTAAAGAAAAATCCCTTTCCTACTTTAAAAAGCATGCATGCTTAAATGACAATATTGTGACATTATTCAGCCATCAGCTGCTTTTTCTCTCTTGAGCAACAAAACTCTTCCATGGCCAACAAAAAAAACTACGTACAGAAGAAGAAATCGGTGTGTGAAATGTCTATATTGTCCATCGTCAATCAGTAATAGTTTGCCTTTGTTAGTTGAGAAGCAAAAGCCAAAACATGTTGAAAACTTTATCAGACAATTTCGTGGAAAGATTATTGGAAATGATGTTGATTTTAAATTGTAATGTGGAATTTTTTGTCTTGTTATTTTATACTATGACAACTAATTTATTTGTATTTTCTGTAATTTTGATTTTCTTAACGGAACCGCAATCAAAATTTATAGTCTTGGACAGTTGAAAGCTAACGCTTCATCAATATGCTGCTTTTTTTTTTCTTCACTAAAACTAAACTAAATGCCTATTTTAATCAATTCAATCTCCAAATAATTTTATTATCAATTTAATTTTTTAATTATTCAAATATATATACTTTTTTTTGAATGATTCAACATGTAAGATTTGTTATCTTTAATCACTTATATCTTAAATTTGAATCTCAATATTGATGATTTTAATGGATTAACAATTCATAAATATTATTGTAAATTCTCAAAGAAACTGATGACACGTCATAACCTTATATTAAAATAATATATTCTACTCTTAAATTTTTATTAATAAAATAATATTCAATTATATCGATTTAAAAAAAAAATAACTGTCAATGCTCAAGTTATTTGATTAAATTGATTCAAATTTATCAATATGTCATTAAAATTATTAATATAACTATTAGCATGACAATGATTAATTGTATCATTGCTATACTCCTCTACCTTTATAATTTCCTTTCTAGCTAGTAGTATCTAAGCAGTAAGCACACGTAAACTTCAAATTAAATTGGTTGTAATCAACTAAATAAATAGTCTTATTATAATCTTAACCATATTTAGCTTATCTAGTTTTAAACAGCCCAACAACCAAATTAAAAAGAGAGGCTACGATCAAAACAAAATATTTACGGGAAAGTCAAAGACTTGAATTGGCAAAGATTCTTCCACCATAATTGTATATCTTTTGGCCTTCTCTTGGGGAGGATAATATATAAAGCTTGTTTTTTTATATATATTTGCACCGACAGGCATATGTAAGTGTATTCTGTACATAATATCGTGAGGTCCCACAAAATAATATCATTGGCTCATAGATATGAGACCAAAGATGTGGATATCTTAGAGTAGAGTGGCAAGTAACTTAAGCTACTATATTAATACACAACTACTTTATACAATATGTGCACACCCTTCTCACCTGGAGAGTATATAATTTGAGTATACCATCTTTTACTTATTGAATAAATTGTATATAAATTATACTTTGAGTATATAAATATTTTTTCACAAAAGAGTATACCAATTTTATATGAACTTTGTGTATAATAAATACATAAAAATTATAATTGCATCTATTAAAGTTATATAAAAATATTGTTTTAATACTAATAGAAAGGTATTTAATACGACAAATTTTCCGTCCCGTCCATTTATTTAAATTTATTTCAGATCATACGGAACACATCCTAAACCATTTGCTAAGCCAATAGCATTTATTTCAAACTTTTCCGTCATGGACTCATGGAATCTACCAATATCTTCACTCTTCCTTCTTTTCATGATGGAATTAGAATTGACCCAGGAAAATGGCCCATTTAACAAATCCAAATTAATAGAAACCACATAAACTTATAACATGGAACTATGCATGATATTTATATATGGATATTATTATATGGTGCCAAAATTTTTTAGCCCCAACAAGCAAATAACGGACCAATAGCAAAGAAAGAGTACCCGGTGCCCTATCATTTACAAACCAGACAACCAAAACAAGAATCCCCACAATATCTCGCCAATGGGACCACCCATCCTCTCTCTCTCTCTCTCTCTCTCTCTCTCTCTCTCTCTCTCTCTCTCTCTCTCTCTCTCTCTCTAACCTGTCCAACCCAGAAAATAAATAACCTACTCCACAACACCACCCAACCATACTATATTAAATTAGAATAAATAATCATGAGATTATACAAAATATTATAATAAATTGAACTTTTTAAAATATAAATTTCTTGAGAAATATTGAAAATTGTTTGATTGATAAAGATTATTGAAAGAAATTTTTCTTACCCAAAAGAGGGAGGATAGATAAACAATTTTTTATATATTGTGATTTCTTATTTTATCCATTAATGATTAATCAAATAACACATAAATATTAGTTTCAAAAAATTATATTTAACACATAATTTTCTGTAAATCAATTGTTGTATTGAAAGATCAAAATTTATCTGCATTGTTCCTGTTTATTCATAACTGTGATCATCGTGATATAATTACAATAACTGATGTAATTACTATTTAAAATCACGCAATTCAACATTTTTGCCCGTGTAACACATCTTCACTGTAGTCCCTAGTTTCCTCGATTTAATTGCTTCCCTTCGTTATTTTGTTTTTTTGGGGGGTCCAAACTTTACAAAGTACCATGATAATTACTCCCTAATTAATTTTCAAGCCACACTAATAATATTATCTCCACTACTGTTACTGAACTTGCCGGACATAGCCTGAAATGTCGACGGTGAATGCGAACTTGACGAATGTGGACTCCCCGGCGATGACTGCTCTGTAGACGGCGATGGCGGAGTTGGGAGCTTCAACGACAATGGAAAAGGATCAATGGGAGCTTTCTCTTTCAGATTTAGATTAGCCATTTTGGAAGATGGAGGAATTGGCAGTATTGGTGTGGGCCTAATGGGCTTGGCTCTGGGCCTTCCCATTGCCATCGGAAAATTCGACCCGGGAAGTGGTGGCACTGTTTCTTGGTGGACTTGTTCCTCTTCCATCATCATAGACGATTCCATCACCTGAAAAAAAAATAATAAATTAGATCCGTGTTATCTCATTAATAATGAATTAATTAATTATTGGTCAATATATTAATACCGCATCGGTAGTAATGTCAAAGAGGCTAGATCTCCGGCGACGGCGATTCTGGTTGTGGCGGCGGAGGAAGTACTTCTGAGCATGACTCGCCACCTGAGTCGGTGTCCGAGTTTTGACGAAGTTTTTAGAAATCCCTCTCCAATCTCCTTTCCCAACTTTCTGTAACCCCAACAGGAATAACCTATGCTCTTCCTCCGTCCACGGCACACCTTCAAACATAAACAAACATGCAAAAATCAATCTCCGAAACCAAACAGAATCTCATGTTTCTTGATAGATTAGCTCTTACCTCTCTTGCGCTCGCGGGTGCGATCGGAGGCGTGAACGACGTCGTCGGAGGCGTAACCAGCATCGGCGTTGGAATCTTGCGGCTGCTGATCGTACTGGGAAAGATTCGTCATACTGGCACTTTTTCTGAAGGAGTTGTTACTTTCAGCACTGAGACGGACGCCGAACAGCATGATGCATTTCTCCTTTGGAGGAGCTCCGCCGTTTGCGGCCTCGGTGCATGTGCGGGAATTGTGGCCATTGTTGCCGCACTGGGAGCACGTGCGGGACGACATGTTGAGATTCTTCACAGAGGGTTCTATAAGAGCAGTGTTGCTTTTAAGCTCAGTCAATGCAAAGAAGAAGAAAAGGAGAAGGGAGAAAACAGAAAGGGGATTTCTAGAGAGAGAAATGGTGTGTTTGGATGATAAATAGAGGGTGAATGGCTATGGTGATTCCTAGGGTTTCTGTGTGGTGGTTTCTGGTTGGCGCTGCCGTACAAGGGTTAAAAATTTAAGACTAGATTGCGAGTGGGCAAATACACAGTGTGTCGCGGCTGCGGTAATTATTATACACGGTTTGTTCTGATCATAGTACTGTTCCATTGCAGTCTTTGGGATCATGAATCGGGACCACTACCTAGTTTCTGTGCGACATTTAATGTACCATGGTAATTACGATAAATTATAGAAAAAATATTATCCATCTTCCTAATTCCGCACAGAACCTTTATTATTTTTTTATGAGTAATAATCCATTAAAAAGATAAAAATTTATACTTTTATACAAATTTTATCACTAATCACATAAAAATATCATAATTTTTTAATTTTTTTTTTATGAAAAACAGTTCATTCAAACTGAGGTAAATACACACAAATTTAAATTGAATGTTAAATAATAATTTAGTATTTAGTGATGTTTAAGTTAATTTTTTTCGAGAACTTTTTAGGTTAATTTATTCATATCTCAAACAATTTATCTTTTTAATACAATTTAAAATTAAATAATTTTTTGCTTGAATACTTATTAAATACAAATCTGTAAGAATAGAAATAGAAATCTAATAATCTATCATATATTTCTAATTTATATTATTTTTGTTTGCACCTACACAGAATTAATCCCGACTCCCGAGATCATAGCCTGTGGGTATATGGGTTCACGGATAATGAAACCATGTTACAATATTATTGGCCAATCATACCATTGAATGATGAGGACATTGGTTTTCAAGTTGCCATCTATTGTTTGATCTTAGTTGTAACTAAGTCTACTCTATATTTTCATTCTCAAAATCACATTCCTTCCCCTCAATTAATTATAGATAATAATAATAATTAATCTGAGTGAATACAAATCAAATAAAAAAACTATAAAAAAAATAATTTTATGAAAAGTTGAAAACTTTACTCATTTCTATGCATAGTTATAGACAACTTTTTTTTATTTCTTTTAGAGTATGTTTACATTTATTAATTGAATGCTTAATTAAAAAATTTTAAGTTGAAAAGTGGATTTTATTTATTTGTATTATCAAATACACCTTTAAATTATCCAGAATATATATATATATATTATCTATATTGTAATTTTATCATTATTATCTTTAATAAAAATCGAACCACCTACCTTGTTGATGAACTTTTAATATAAGATAAATTAATAAACTAT